>LOJH01046114.1:2446-13462 GCA_001685095.1 Ellobius talpinus
GAAGGAAGGAAGGAAGGAAGGAAGGAAGGAAGGAAGGAAGGAAGAAAAAGGAGACAGCTGGGCATGGTGGCACATATCTTAATCCTAACCTGGGGGAGTTAGAGACACATATCTGACACGATCAGGGCCAATCTGGTCGACTGAACGAATTCCAGGTCAGCCAGAGTTACAGAGACCATCTTCACAAGCAAGGATTAACCGTGCTCAGCACAAAGCTCAACCCACCCACGGCTAATGGAGCTGACAGTGAGAGGTAAGACTGTCCTTCACCCCGCTGACGCCAGTTAAAGGAGTAGTGAGACCATGCCCTTCCTAGACTGTACCTCATTCTGCAGGTTCCAGACCCCGTCCTTGTGGGTGAACTCTTCATAGCTGGTACGACACTTAGGCAGGATGCGGCACTCAAAGCCACACATGTTGAACAGCAGGTTGGGGTTGTCTTTACTATACACGGACACAAAGCTGTTCTCCCACTGTACCGTAGTCACTGATCGTGGCAGCCGGTTTTTAATGTCCCAGAACACTGCCCGACCCCTGTCACAGAGAACATATAGGCAATTCAGTCTGTTGAAGACATCTGCATTCAAAGACCAGACAGAAGGTACCCAACAGGCCTATATTTCTCCTACCCAAGACACAACCTCCTCAATATTAATTGCTTTCCGGGTCCTAGGACTGATGTCCTTTTAAGTCCTACAAACCCAACGGAGACTCACAAGTTGACATCATGTTTCATGAGGCGCATGCGGGCATCCCGGGGCCAGCATTTCTTGTTATTGTAGCCAACAATGTTTTCATTGTTGGGGTCTGGATGCTCTGTCAGGTAACGCTGGATCAGTTCCCGAGCCTCATCTGCTGTGAACCTACACAAGGTTAAGACAAGGTACACTGTTGAGTACTCCACTCTAGACTTCATTTCACTTTACAGCCCCAACTCAGCAATTAGACAATTAAGCTATAAGAGCCACTTCACAGGCAGGAAACGCTTCAATGTTCTGCAGGTTATAGGATCTGTCCATGTTCTTTACCTGAAGAAAATATGAATGCGATCAATGTATCTACAGAAGAGTCGGATTGGGTGCGCAGCCTCAGTGGCTATGTCCTGGAAACTGAGAAAGTCATTTGGCATCTGAGGAGGCCCAGCCATCTCACTGGCCCGGTGCAATCCCAATACAAGCAAATCCATCACCAAGCCATAGTACTGCACAATGAATGAGGCAAATTGCAGGCCTCTGATGATCCCGTATGAATTTGTATGGTTCATGTCCTAGAAAAAAGAAAAAAAGAACCACAACTCTTAGATACAGCTAAGGCTGGCTGTGTTGCAGGTGCTTCAGGGTCCAAGGTCCTTCATTCTCCCTCAGCAAATCCTAACTCAACGGGTCAGACAAGTTAACACGTTTTGTTGCTACTTGCTCCAAAACGGACCTTATAGTTAATGACGACGTTGTTCTTGGCTGTCATGTAGTCAGCTATGTTGTGGTCCACAATGAGCCGTAGCAGCCTGTTAAGCAGGGTCAAGTCAATCTTTTCATACATCTTCTCAAAGCGGGACTCCAACATGACATTGCACTCGCCCTCACTGGTCTCCCACACATCCTGCAGGTTATTGATGCCTAAAAAAAAGCAAGACAGAGGAGCTATATAGCAGATTAGAAATTCCAGGTTGAGTAACTATAGCAGCTCTCAACACATTCTAAAACTCTCTACCATTCATTCATCCATCCATCCAGGTTGCTACAAGTGTCAGCTTTGCTTTTTTTTTTTTCCTCCCGAGACATGGTTTCTCTGTGTAGCTCTGGCTGTCCTGGAACTTGCTCTGTAGATCAGGTTGGCCTTGTACTCATAGATCTGACCACCTTTGCCTCCCCAGTGCTGGGATTAAAGCCTGCACCACCACCACCACCACCACCACCAAGGAGTAGTATTCACTCTTTTTTTAAAAAATATTTATTATGTTTGTTTATTATGTATACAGTGTTCTGCCTACATGTATGCCTGCAGGCTAGAAGAGGGCACTAGATCTCATTACAGATGGCTGTGAGCCACCATGTGGATACTGGGAATTGAACTCAGGACCTCTAGAAGAGAAGCCAGTGCTCTTACCCTCTGAGCCATCTCTCCAGCCCCCTAGTCGAGTATGCAGCCTAGTTTAGACTTTCTCTGCTGGATGGCAAGTCCGGCAAAGCTTTACCTTGGCACCACTTGTAAACAAGCAGTGGAGGTGGTTCTGTATCGGCAGGCTTGATCCAGGGCGGGAAAAGACGGCGTTTATCTGCTTCATACCACAGATACTGGTCCAGGTAGGCATCAGTTATTTTCTCGAGGGGTTCCACATCATACACTGGCACCAGGTGGCTATAGAGATCCATAAATTCAATGCCCACCTGTGGGAGAAGGAACCTGGCTCACATCAATTCACATAGCCAACCTGGCACCCTCTAGATGCCAAGAATAAATAGCACAGACCAAAAGAAAGCTCAGGGAACATCTCACTCACTTCTTTAAAGGCTCTCTGTGTGAGGAGGTGACGTTTGATGCGGGACAAAGCCTCATGGGGGTTGTCGTAGGCTTGCTCGATCAGACCCAGCTCCTCCCTCTGAGACTGGTTTAACCTAGACTTCACACTGGCAAAGCAAAAGTAAAGGTAAGTAAGAACCCAAGAAGATGCTAAATCAGAAAGGACTATACCTTTTTTGGACTCTGACTACAATGCCATTCCTCTGTTACTCTCCTAGCAGGAATCCTCCCAGCCATCCCTCACCTATAAGCTTCTTTGAGGCGCTCCAGAGCCAAGATGAGTAACTTAGTATCGTGCTTATAGGAGAGAGGAGGGAATGGGATGGGAGAGAATCTGCGGCTTTCCAACCAATGCACAGTGGTAGTATACACTGCCACCGCTTCTTCTGCTGTAATGTAAGGCCCATCCTGCAAGGTGACCATCAATCAAGTTAGTCTCCCACTGTCATCCAGATGAGGACAAAGCATGATCCCCACTCTGCAGCCACCCTTACCACACACCCAGCCCTCACACCAGCCCAGCAGGCCCAACCTTCAGGTAATTGTGCTGCCGCTCCTGCTCTGCCTTCAAGTACAGGCGAGTGAGGCGGCCCAGGTTCTTTTTGCAAACAGTCTTATCTACAGTGGCCCCACGGCGGATTCGTTCACGGTTGTAGTGGGCAGTATTGGTCCACCAATCAGCCTTGGCCTTAACGTACCGAAGAATCATATTCTCTATAGGTGTTGGCAGCCCTGGGACCTGAAAATACAAACAATGAAAAACAGGAGCAGAGCACAGGTTTCACACCAGTGTCGCAGTATAAAGGCAACAGATCTCCTGAGTTTGAGGTCGGCCTACCTGCAGTTACAGGTCAGCCAGGACAACACAGTAAAACTGTCCCAAGAAAGGAGGGGTGAAGGGTGACAGTCCTCTAAGGGTACACTAATGAGTGCCTATGCCTACCTTCCAGGGAATGTTGGCCTTCCAGCAGCGCCAGGCCTCACTGAGGTGCTGCAGAATTGTTCGGGCCTTGTTCTGCTTGATGCCCTCAGGCATCATGTCCAGGATATCATGCATCACAGCTGCCCTGAGCTCCAGGTCGAAATGGGACTCCACTCGCTGCTTTGTTACTGTCTTTGCCACCCCCTTTGAGTGACGACCTGGAAGGGAAGGGATGGCCCAGAGATTAAACTATTAAGTAGTAACAAGTGTCCATACGCTATACACATGCAAAAAGACAAGCCACTTTAGTCACAGCCATGCTTCCGAGGAATTTCTGCTGCAAATGCATGATAGTTCAAATCCCACGGAGCAGACCAAGAACCAGAACACTACCAGAACAGAAACGAACTTAGAAGCAACAACAGACGACAAATGCCAACAAAAAATGCGACAACAGGCACACCTGATCTACCTTTGAAGCAACGAGACAATGTGAGTAGAGAAAATCACTCACCTTCAAACTGCCGGGCCAGGAGGTTGCCCAGCCAGCGCTCTAGCAAAGGGGTAATTCCACGCATAAAAAACAGCCAGACTCGCCAGCCAGCAGCCCAGAAACCACAGCCAGGGCCTTTCCCTACAGGACCCTACAGTAAATCAGAAATCAGGAACATAAGCGAACAATTCTTTTAGGAAAAGATAGAAAAGTGGGTAGAGCTAGAGAAGGAAGAGCATCTGTCAGGCTGCTGAGGGGCTAGGGTAAATGCTCTTGAATAGGGAAGCTTAGGAGAACTTCAAGGCAGAAAGTGAAGCTCCTGCATGGAACCAGTGGTAGGTCTGGGGGGAAGTGCCAAGAGATTAAACAAGTTTAGTAATGACACAGTCAAGAGATCTTCTCCAAGGAAGTCCGGGGAAAGAGCTCTAACTGCAAGGAAAAAGCAAAAGAGCATCTGAGGAGGCAGGCAGTGAGGGCAGGCTCTCACCGTGTTGAAGCGGTAATAGATGAGATGCTTCAAGTCCTTGCACATGCGGATCTGCCGCATTAGTTTGTACTTGTACCGATACATGCCGGTCAACTGCCCCACGTGGGCAAATATATACTGCAATCCATCTGCCAGCTGCAATAAAATCACCTGTCAGACTTTGAGCCTGAGCCAGCTCAGGCTTCACCCATCTGGGCAGAGGTCTGGGCAACCTGGTCTCACCTGGAAGGCATCTACATTGCCCAAGCGATACTGCACATGACTATCCACGACCAGCTTGGTTAGACGCAGCACTTCCCGACATAGATGGAAGGCATTCCCAAAACGAGATTTCTTTCTTTCCTGAGAAGGACAAGAACACAAAGAACCATTAACGCCAGTGGCCACAGAAGGAGGGATGGCACAGTGCCATCCAACCCTAAGCCCAGCAGAGCCCAGACGAAGGCACCTTAGTGGTGAGTGTCTTGACAGGCTTCAGGTTGAAGTTATAGTCCAAGTGCAGGTAGTTGAGGTTCTTCCGGTGAATGAGAAGGTTGAGCATGTTGTAGCCCTGGCGGCAAACCTGCAGCCCTACCTCCACCCAGTCTAGTTTTGTGGATTGAAAGAATTTGGTGGCTTTGAATGAGCGGAAGAGATACCTGGGTGAGAATAAAGAAGAGTTAAAGCTGGCATACTGACAGTTTATGACAGAAACTGTACAGGGGTCTCCAGCACCTTACCTCTTCTTTTGGGCTTTGGGAGGCCGATGCTTGAGGGCATTCAGCACATAGTACTTAAGCAGCTTCTGATAGGAGACACGCACCTTCACAGGCTGCCCGGCAGGACAGTGTTCCCGATACCTGGTTAAATAAGCCCATCAGAGTTTCGCCTCCCTCTCCTTAGAGACACTCTGGGAAAGTCTGCGTGCCCACCCAAACAGTCTTTTCTCCTATATTATGCCTCTACTAGCAGACCCTTAGGTAGAAACCTTACCAGTTCTTGACAAGGGGTATGTCCAGAGCCCGGCGGGTACGACCAGAGCGTAAATTAAAGGGCCGCGGTGCCCAGAGCAGGGCAATGCCATTGGCTGTGTTGTCTGTATAGAGGGGTGTGTCCTTCAGGAAGGGCTCCACAAACTCGGGGAGTTCAAATTCCTCATCATCATCGGGCAGTGGTTCCTGGCTCTAAAAGAGAAATCCACGAGGATTCAGTTTCCACTAAGTGCAGACTTGAGATGAGCAGAAAACTCTCTGGGACAAAGCACAGTGACTACACAAGCCACGAAGACTGGGATGCTTGGCAAGAGAAGTCCTAAGGAGCCTGACAAAGGAGCCAAGGGAGCAAAGAACAAGACAGAGCTAACCTAGAAAACCAACCCATCTGCTTACCACTCACTAAAAGCCTCCCAATGGAGCTCCAGTACCACACAACAGGAGGTGCCCACCGTAGGCAGTTCCCACTAAACTCCAATGAGCTCAGGGAAGGGAGCCTGAAAACCCTAGCACTTAGGAGGAGGCTGAGAAGAAAGGACTGAGAGTGCAAGATCAACCCAGAATGACACAGTAAATTTGTGTCCGATAAAACAGAGGGCAGAGGTTACTGAGAGGCAGAAACCCTGCCCGGCATGTAACACAGACCCCAAGCTCAATCTTCAGGACTCTCACTCCCTGCCACCCCCCAAAGCATGTGACTTCCTCTCACCTTGACTGAGTGTCTGTGAGAGATGGGGTTGATGAGAGGATCAAAGTAGAAAGCGGGCAAATCGGGGTCCTCAGTCTTGATGAACACAACGTTAGGAGTGTGGTACCTGTAAGGAAAGCAAGAGTCAGCCAAAGTTCTGCTCAGGCCCAGACCAGAAACCAACTTTCTCCTGTCTAACTGCTATGTTCCAGGCATCTTACCAGGTCAGGTGGACATGGTGTGGAAGGTTGTTATACAGGTAAGGAAAAGCAATCTTGTACTCAGTACGAATAGGCTGACGGATGATGATCTTATTAATATCATTGAACTCATTCCAGTCTTCATCTCTAGAACAGGAAATTAAATGAGTAGTCTAGTTCCCTTGCTAGACAAGGATCTTAAGGCTAAAGATTAGATTTCAATAGATCCAAAGTGCTTAAAAAATTGACATTCTCCACAACTTACTGTAGGTTGATGTCTCGAACAAGAGGTTCAAATTTGGGTCCTCCAGGAATGGCCATATTGAGTGCCTTAGAGGTAAAGAAGGCCTTCAGATCAAACAGATAGAAGTAGTTGTCATCCACCAAGTCAGTCAGAAGCTGATTGGCCAATCGGTAGAGAGTGGACATCATAGGCAGTGTGAACTGCCAGCGTTGGTAAGTGGAACCATTAACATACCTAGGGAAAAGATGGAGGGTCCATATCAAGCCAGCATTGGTCCAAGCCACTTACCTACCACCTCCTCACAGGACAGTTCACTCACTTCCTACTATCTCTCAAAGGCTGGTGGTCATAGAACCAGTCCAACACAGGGGCATCCTCCTCAGGGTCCAACTCTAGCTGAATGGCTTCCAGTGGCTCAACATCTAAGATGTTGTCAGCATAATCCAGGGGTGGTTCCTCGTCATCAAAGGGGGGGAACCGCATCCTCTTGAAATGCCTCCTATCTCTTTTCTCTCGACGCATCATGATCCACATCGATCTAGAAGGCAAGACCATTATTCAACAGTTTCAACCCACACACGGCTCCTCCACTGCCACTGCCACCACCCCGAAGTACCACACCAACCACCCCCCACCACACTTCAGCCCTTCTCACCCCCACTGGGAGATGTAAACAGGCTCAATAACCCAGGGAATCTCGTTGACAAAGGAAATGGCTCCAGTGATGTGGTAGAGAACAGGCACATCCCGAATCTGCTCCCAAGGCATGGGCATGTTCTCCAGGAGCTTGAGAACGGCATGAGGCATGTACTTGAGGGCTCTGCAACGTGAGCAAGGAGACCATTAGAAACAACCAAGACTTCTGGTGTCTGACCCATGCTGATTGCCATAAATGATCACACGTTCCTCAGAAAATGCTGCCATATAGTCCAGAGCCCCAAGCCAGGACTCCGGTCCTTCATGACTAGGAGTCCTACCTGGCCACCTCAACCTTCACTAGTGCCACTGTCCCTTTCAAATGTCTTAGTTCCGCCACACCGCACTCAGCCTCTATAAACCAACCGTTGTCCTTTAGAAGGCAGCTTCCTTCTGCCCTTCGTGTGAAAACCAACACATTCACTGTACTATGCTACAACCATTTGTCTCTCATCTGTCATACCACTAAATTGTATGCTCTTAAAAAGAGAGAGGATCAAGTTCGAGGCCAGCCTGGTCTATGGCATGAGTTTCAAGAAAGGTCCAAAAGCTACACAGAGAAACCCTACCTCAAAAAAAGGAAAAAAAAAAAGAGAGGACCAATACTGTGTGTTCGCAGCTATATTCTGAGCATCAAGAGCAATAACAATAGTAATAAATAATGTTTGATATTTGTTGTTGTTTGAGACAAGGTCTCACCATGGGCCCTGGCTGGCCTGTAACTCACTATGTAGAACGCTGGATTCACCTGCCTGTCTCCCATGTGCAGGGATTCAAGGCGTGTGCCACCACATCTTGCTTTTGTTGTTTTTTTCATGGAGTATCTCATGGAATAGTACAAGCTGGCCTCGAGCCTGTGAGTCTCCTGTCTCTGCAACCCAAGTACCAGGATTATAGAGGTATAGAGGCATACACTCCCGTGGCTGGTTAGGAAATTATTTTTGAAATGAAACTTCCAAGGTTTCCCTATACCAACTCACTAACAGGCCAAATTTTTGTATCCAAATGGAATGCTAAGAATCTCTGCAGCTTAGGGTTGAAGAATTAACAGTGGTAGAGAGATCCCAAGAACTAAACGCCCCAAACCCCCAAGTTCTGGTGACTGGAAAGTTAAAGGCAAACAGAGTGCATACAGTGTCTCAGTCTGAGCGTCAAAGAGTTCAGCAATAACAGACATTTTACAATGACATTAGCAGGCAAAGCAGAGCAATGGCATAAGTAGATGTGAATCACATCATGGAATTCCAGTGGTTCTTCCTCACTCTTATAACCATCACTATATACTGTCAGGAGCACAGTGGTGCACGCCTTTAATCCCAGCACTTGGGAGGCAGAGGCACAGGAATCTCTGGGTTCGAGGTCAGCCAGTCCTGGTCTACAGCAGGGCAACATAGGGAAACCCTGTGTGTGTATGTGTGAGTGAGAATGAGAGTGAGAGAGACAGAGACAGAGAGAGAGAGACATTCCAAATGATAGTCCCTCTATCCACCACTGTTAATAAGGGGAAGGCACCAAACTCCACACAAAATTATCCCAGGCTATTGCTTACCCCAAATAGACCCTTTTGTCATGGCGGAACTTCCTGTTGGTCATGTCTCCATGGTCTCGAATGATCTTCCTTACATGTTCTGGGGGCATGTCTTCCTTCTGAGCATCCACAAACCCAAATTTCCGCTTCTCTGCATAGCGCTTGGCCTGCAACTGCTGCCATTTTCGAGCTATAACGACACCTCGGTTTAAAGGGCTGCACACCGTTCCCACAGTTATACCCACTCTTACCCCTATGGTAACCCCCCCATTCTTTGGCACGGGTACTCCCTGCCAAGCATCTTGTCATTTTACTCCCCCCAAACTACCTGACATTTTTTCTAAGGATGTTTAGAAGGGAATCCTGTCTAATTCCTTCACTGTAAAGCAAGCTCCATAAAGGAAGCCTTCCAAAAAGGGTTTTTGTCTCCATTGCTGTAAGACACGCGCGCGCGCACATACACACACTAGCTCCTGCAAACAATTGGTGCTTCCAATCTTTCAATGATTTGGCTAAATTAAAAAAAAATTAAACACGGCTAACACGGGACAGGACCCCCGATGATCTGCCTACTGAGGATGAAGGATACCCGCCTACACGTTCCGGCCCGCGCGCGCCGTTCCCACCCGCCCCTCACCTTTCTCCTGCAGCTTCTCCTCTGACATGTAGTCCGGCAGCGGAGCTAGAGGTCCGGGAACCGGGTTACCCGGCCCTCGGTAAGGAAACACTCCGGCCATGCCGGAAGAATCTGGGGAGAAGGAAGACAAAACTAAGCCGCTAGGCCTGGGCCCACAAGGGCCAAATGGAATGCATCCGGAGCCACCTGGCCTGCACGCCGGGCGGGCTGAGCAGTTGCAGCCGGGACCTGACGCTGCTCCTCAGCCCACTCGGCCCACCCGACCGTCTGCAGCCCAGCCTCGGACGCCGGCCACCCACCTGTCGCCCCTCACTCAGGTAGCAGATCGGCCCGCAGAACAATGGCGGAAAGCGACGTCCGCTCCGCGTTCCCAACTCCAGGAAGTGCGCAACCGGGTTCAGAAACTCACCCAATAGACACCGAGATGCTCTGATGGATTAGCCACAGCCCCAATTGAAATTGCAGTCCGAGCCAAGGGGGGCGGGTCTAATAGTGGATTTCTGGGCGAGGGGTGTGGCCAGAGTAGGCTCGCGCCCCGCCTTCCGCCAGTCGGATCGATTTAGGAAGCCTCTAATAGAATTGATGTTTAAATGGCTATTGACGTTGCTTCCCCCAAAACCATTACAATTTTAAGAAGTTTGCCTACGATGTACATTTTTCCTGTATTTATTCTCATGAATTAAGAGCTGATACGTAGTACTAGCTCCAACTCAATGAATCCTTTGTTCGTCTGTTCATTTTTTTACATTATCGTTAGAGAGAGCCCACTATGTACTAAGGAGTCAAACAACTCTTGGAAGCACAAGAGGGAAGGCTATCAAGAACGCAAGATCTGTACTGGGAATATACCTCGGAGGAGGGGGATAGGGAAAGAGAATCAGAAATATAAGGTCTGGGACTGGAGAGATGGCTGAGTGATAAAGAGCATTGACTGTTCTTCCAGAGGACCTAGTTCAATTATCAGCATTCACGTGGCGACTCACAACTGTCTATAATTCTGATCCTAGCGGATCTGATACCCTCTTCTGGTCTCTGTGGATACTGTACACATGTGGCACCCATAAATACTCGCAACCAAACACCCATACACATAAAATTAAATTTTTTTCCAAAAAGAAATTCAAGGTCTCCCAAGATGAGGTGTGGAAAAAAAAGAAATTCAAGGTCATTCTCAACTACGTAAGGTTTAAGTCCAGTCTTTGCTACATGAGACCATACCTCAAAAACAAAATAAAAACATAGCAAAGATTCTTTCTTTCTCTTTTTATATGTATAAGTGTTTTATATACATAATTGCCTTCATGTATATCTATGTACCACATACACAGCTGGTGCACATAGAGATTAAAAGAAGACATTAGATCCCCTGGAACTGAAGACGGCTGTGATCCACCACTTGGGTGCTGGGATTCTAGGTCCCCTGCAAAAGCAACAAATGTTTTAACCCCAAGCCTTCTCTCCCAAGAGCTGAAGATTCTTGTAGAGTTTGTAATGCAGTGTGATGGGCACTGGCAAGCAGGGCATGCTAACTTGCCTTCAGGGCAAGGGTTTTTTGTTTGTTTTTTAAATATTTATTTATTTTTTATGTATACAATATTCTGTCTGTGTGTATGCCTGCAGGCCAGAAGAG
>LOJH01046115.1:0-13462 GCA_001685095.1 Ellobius talpinus
GAAGTAGAAAAAGACAAGATCTCCTGGGTAAATTGGGAGCATGGAGACCTTGGGGGATGGCTGAAGGGAAGGGGAGAGGCCGGGAGGGAAGCAGAGAAAAATGTAGAGTTCAATAAAAATCAATAAAAAATTAAAAAAGACTACAAACCTATCAAAAAATAAATAAACATCTTTTAAAAAGTCACAAAAGAAGAGTTTGTCAATCTTCTATTCCCAAAGAAACAACTCTGTTTCATTGATTTTTTTATGTTGTTGGCTGTTGGCTCTTTACCCATTGCTCTTTAGGGGTGCCCACCACCTAGCTCCCAAATAAATCGCGCAGAGTCTTATTCTTACTTATGAATGCCTGGCCTTAGCTTGGCTTGTTTCTAACCAGCTTTTCTTAACTTAAATTATCCTGTTTGCCTTTTGCCTCTGGATTTTTCTATTTCTCTGTTCTATATACCTTTCTTTTTCACTCTATTGCTGATATGTAGTTGGGTAGCTGGCACCTGATGACCTCTTCTCCTTTTGTCTTGCTCCTTGATTCTCTTTCTCCAGATTTCTTTTCCTGTTTAGTCTCTCTGCCTGCCAGCCCTGCCTAGCCTTTCTCTTGCCTGGCTATTGACTCTTCAGCTCTTTATTAAACCAATCAGGTGTTTTAGACAGGCAAAATAACACAGTTTCACACAGTTAAACAAATGCAATATAAAAGAATAAGAATACAACACATCTTTGTAACATTAAACAAATGGTCCACAGCATAAACAAATGTAACACATCTTAAAATAATATTCTATTGTTTTGTTTGTTTGTTTCTTGTTTTCAAACATTACTTTAATTATTTCTGCTGTCTACTCCTTTTTGGTTTGATTCATTCTTTTAGTTCTAGACTTTTCGGATGTGCTTTTAAGTTGCTAGCATGAGATCTCTCTAATTTTTAAATGTAGGCATGTAGTGATATAACAGTCTTCATTATGTCCCATAAGTTCGAGTTTGTATTCATTTTCATTTAATTCTAGAAAGTCTTTGATACTATTCTTAATTTCTGTATCAATCTATTTTTCATTCAGTAGTTCATTTTCAATAAGTTTGTAAGCTTCCTGTTGTTATTGTTATTCAAATTTAACCCATGGTTGTCAGATAGGATATAGGAATTTATTTCCATTTTCTTGAGACTTACTTTGTGAATATGTGGTCAATTTTGGAAAAAGTTCTGCTAGGTGCTGTAAAGAAGTTATATTTTATGTTTTGGTGAACTGTTCTGTAATTATCTGTTAGCTCCATTTGGTTTATAGCTTCAGTTAGCTCTAGCAATTCTTTGTTTACTTTTTGTCTAGATTACCTATGTATTGATGAGAATGGGGCATTGAAATCTCCCAATATCAATGTGAGAGGGTCGACATGTGACTGAGGCTATAGTAGTGTTTTTTGTTTGTTTATTTATTTTTATTTTACAAACTTGGTGAACTCATGTTTAGGGCAAAGATGATAAGCATTGCAATGTCCTCTTCTCAGGAAGGGGCAAAAACTCAAGATAGTCTACCTCATCTATGAAGGAATTTTGACTGATTTGGTTTTACATAAGTTTTATGCAGGTGAGTACTACTGCTGTGCATTCAGGACTGTGTTAATTTTGCCAAGTCTAGAAGATAGAATTTCACAGCAATCCTCTTCATCGTCTGGGTATGAAGTTTTCCTACTTCTTCTTCTGAGCCTTGGTGTAGTAAGAGTGAAATGAATGTCCCATTTAAGATTGAGCACTCAGACTCTTTGTTCTTGGTACTTTGGTCAGATATTTATCTCACCAGTGACTGATACCCACTGCAAAATAATAGTTTTCCTGCCCAAGGTTGAGAGCATCTCTGGTCTATGATTATAAGGATAAATATTTAGAAGGCAGTTTGCCAGCATCACCATTTAGCAAAATATCCAATCCCTAAATAAAATAAATAAACTAGAAAATGCCTGTCTGTTTGGATTATTAATCTTATCAAAAATTTACAGGAGACATAGGTATGTAACTCACTGGTGGATTGCTTGCATATCATGTGTAAAGCTCTGGGATTAGCCTGCAGTGCCTATCAAGAATGAACTAAGAATGAAAATAACACTACTACGAAAAAGTAACAACCTGTCTCCTTCTAACTTTCAGATGACTTTTGTTACTATATAGCTCATTTAACTCCCATCTCCATACTGGTCAATAGTGTTTGGCCTAAAGACACTTCCATACATGTTAAGTTATGTCCATGTGGTATAGACATGGTGAACTGTAATCAAACTGTTGCTCTTGAGTAAAAAGTAGGCATGGTCTACTTGAATCCTCAGCCAATTCCAAATGGTCATTTGTTTAAACTACATTCATGAAGACAGACATGGACTATAACCAATTAGTTGCTCTCCATATCATTTCAATGTTCTCATCACTTCCCTTTCTATGACTACAAATATAATCTGCACATGTGGTGAGAGGAGCTATTCTTGAACCCGTCCTGGTTTGATGGGACACCTGTTTGCAACCTTCCTTGCTCAGATAAACCCAGTAGACCTTAATTTGTCTAAAGTGTTTTATTCAATAAAACCCTTGTCATCTCCTCTTTACACAAAAGGAAATGCAATAGGTGCTTTCTCAAGGTCACACCATTTATATCCATTCTTATGAAGAAAGAAAATTAATACTGCTGAATCATTATCAAAGCCTATCAGATATCATTTGTGAATGAATGTAATATTTCCTCTCAATAAGATTCTAATGATAGAAGTAACATCTCACATAATCTATTTGTCTAATGTTCAGTTGGTATTACCGAACTTTGGGCTCAATGAATCATATTACTGTCTCAATTTATCTTTAAAGGAACCCTGTGAGGCTGGTATGTTACCAATATTTGTCAGTCAGTAAAGAAACAAACATTCGGAGAGAATAAATGGCTTAGGGGCCATCATCTCTTTTCAGATGGTAGTAAAGGAATTATAACCTCTAGAACCTGTTTTTCTATTGTTCACACATAATATTACTTAGCTAGATTATTACAGATGAATTAAAGTGTCAAGCTTTTCCATAGATACTTTGTTTTGTTCACATTTTACATATGTCCTAGAGAACATACACTTTGCAGTTGAAACATTCTTTTCTTGATGGTGACATTTTCAGAGATCACACAGAGAAGCTCTTTCTCTGCCACTGGTGACTGCACTGTACTTCAAGGCCCAGACAGTCTGAAATACATTTATACTCTGTTTCCCAACTCCTATGCACAAAAAATACTATCCATTCAGAATCCTTTGGTGCATGGAGAAATGTGAGGAAGCTGAGAATCATTTTTCCATTTCTCTCTCTCTCTCTCTCTCTCTCTCTCTTATTCTGGTATCTATAACTGCATAATAAATCATTCTAAACTTAGTTGAAGACAAAAAATCTCAAACAAACCAACACCGCTGTTACTACTATTAGTAGTACTACTACTGATTTATTCTCATCATCATCTTTCTGTGGGCCAATGGGGCTCAACTAGATGGATTTCAGTTGTGATATCCTTTGCAGTTACAGTCAAATTATGGCTGGGCTAAAGTAATCTGAAAAGCATTCTTACTTGGGCTTCTGACCACTGACTACTACTATTAGCTGAAATGTCAGTTGGGGACATCAGCCAAGTACTTATTTGTGGCTTTGATGCATGGCTTGAGGGTTTTTTTGAGTGTGTGGGAGGCAGATTTCCAATCTGTTTTTGTTTTTGTTTTTAATGACATGAATAGCAGTTTATTTTTGAGACAATTATTGCAGACATGATTATTTAAAATTTTATAAGCAAAGTGCTTTAACAATATGAACTTTCTAACAGCACAGATCTAGATTCAAAGAACAGAGTTCCCAAAAGTAGAGACAAGTAGAAGTTTTTCTGGTCTACTCTCAGAAGCCACTGAGTATCCTGTTTAAAACAGGGCAGTAGGACTGCACCACATCACAGGGAACGTTATTTGATTGTCCCTCTTAATGGAAAGACTATCAAAGATTTTGCAAACCTCATTTTAAGCCACCACTCTTTTCTCACTGATGAAGTGAGGAAATCGTGTAATACACATGGGATGCACTAATCAACATGGTTCTTAGCAATTATAAAGCATAAAAAGCAAACACTAACAAAACAATCTTGACTCATTTGTGCGTGGTGATTGCTTCATTAAACATTGCAAAGGTAGTTTACTGTACAAACAAAATTGCTTCTTTGGATTTTGCATGAGAACAGTTGTTACCCAAGGCTTTCAAACCACAACTATAAAAGCCACTGATGGGCTGATGCTGGCATCCTTTCTGGAGATGGCTCTTCATTCAGCCTCTGACATTTCTCCAATACTACAGAGATTCCCAGGGGGTAGACTTCCATTATCAGCTGGGATAGCTGGCTTTCCCCTGGACCAGTATAAAGTCCACTCTTCTAGTTTTCTACTGAAATTTTAGAATTCAAAAGGATGAAAGTCTTTGTATGCTTTCAAATTTTATTCCCATCAGGTTCATCTCTGGTAAGGCTCAGAACACTTGATGTTCAGGATATTTTGTTTCCTTTTTGCTTCCCTGGTCCATTAAAACTATCTATAATTGCCACACATTGATTTTTAAAAGTTAAGCAATGTATCACAAAGCACATTGTAACAATATTCAGAAAAATCACCATTAAAATGTCATCATTGATTTGGTTATAGTCAGATGGTGGCTAGGGCTAGTCACCTGAAAGGCATCATTACTTGCATTTTTGAATTTGATGCTGCCTATTATCTGAGATACAAGTGGGGAACATCAGCCAAATGTATCCATGCTTCACATTTCTGTGTTTTCATGTGTAGCAGATCAGTCAGACTACCTAATGCTCTTTAGAGAGAACCAGAATTATTCAGCGTTAAAGTAAATGTGTGTCTTTGTTATTTTTTTCTGTCACTCTGAGGGAATATCTTGACAAAAGCAATTTAAGGGAGAAAGTGTTTATTCTGGCTCACAGCTCAGATACAATGAGTGCATCATGTTTGGAAGTTCTGGCAGTAGGAGATTGAGACACATTGCATTCACAGTCAGGATGTAGAGAACAAGGAATGCTTGTGCTCAACTAGCTTCCTGCTTTTTATGCAGACCAGGAGCTAAAGCCTGGGAGTGATCAAGCCTTCTTTTATGATGAGATGTTCCACCTCAGTAAATCCAATCAAGATAATCCATCACAGACATTCCCAGGTAATAGAATCTAAATAACCCTTCAAATGTATGCCTGCAATCTTGCCTTCAAATTGACTCTGGAACCTGCCAAGTTGGGAACATTAACTAATCATAGCATGTTAGCAAGCTATTAACTTCTGTGACAAAATAATTGACACAATCAACTTAAAAGAGGAGAATTTATTTAGTTTCATAATGTGAGAAGTTTCAGAGCATGGTCCCTTGGATCCATGGCTTTTAGGCTAATGATGAAATAGGGCTCATGTCAGACAACTTGTGCTAGAGATAAATAACTCATTACATGGCCAACAGAAAACAGAGAGGTAGAATGGGACCAGGGAAAACGTGTCTCCTTGAAGCAAATACCCTCAATAACTTAGTTCCTATAACTAGTCCCCACCTCCTAAACTTTCCACCCCTCCCAATATATCCTATTAAGCTATGAATCCACAAATAGATCAATCCATTAGGAAGGACAGAGGTTTCGTGACTTGATAACTACTCACAGCCTCATTTGGGACCAAGCCTTCAATACTTGAGTCCATGGGGCAATTTCAGAGCCAAGTCATAAGAAATAAGTTTTCATCATGAGATTCTGTACAATAAGGATCCCAAGAACAAGAACTAGAGAGTCCTAGAATAATGAAGACTTTGTTCTATGTTAACCTGCAGTCCTACTTAGGGTTATTATTGTTGTGATGAAACACAAAGACTAAAGCAACTTGGGGAGTAAGGGGTTCATTTGGCTTACAGTTCCATATCACTGTTTATCACTAAAGAAAGTCAGGACAGGAACTCAAATAAGCAAGGAAACTGGAGGCAGGACCTGATGTAGAGGCCATGAAGGAGTGCTGCTTACTGGCTTGCTCCCCATGGTATGCTCAGCCTGCTTTCTTACAGAACCCAGGACCAGGAGCCAGGGGATGGCACAACCCACAATAGGCTGTGCCCTCCCACATCAATAGCTAATTAATAAAATACTCTATAGGCCTTCCTGTAGTCTGATGTTATTGATGCATTTTCTCAATTGAGGAGACTTTCAGTGATTCTAGATTATGCCAGGTTGATAAAAATCTAGCCAGTACACCCACCTTCTTTCTTCCTTAAATTCCAGACCCAGCTCTGCATAGGTAGAATGCTTCTGTGGCCAATAAAAAATATGGAGAAACCATGTGAAATAGCTTCAGGCCTGATGATAAAACTCTCTACCTATTTTTGCTATTTCTTCTTCTTATAGAACTCTTGCAGACCACATATTAAATATGATAAAATTATAGCGAAATATTAAAAACATTAAAATGTGGAAGTAACCTGGCTTGATTTAATAGCTATGTGAAGAAAATGTGTCTCCTGCTCCAATTGTCTATGCTACAATGTCAGTTAGAGGAAATCACATTAAATGTTATTAAGACTTTGTTAATTCAAAAATTATCTGTTCCAGCAGTTGGCATCATTCTTTGTGACTCCCAAGTCTCCTTCTCACTGCTGTGGGAGAAGGAGAGTCCAAGAGACTATATTACATACAGAATCAAGACACAGGTTCCCCTCTGTACTGTGCCTCAAATAATATCCTGACATCTTTGTGCATGGAGTATATTATATGAGCCCATCTTGTGGAGCTGGAGTTATAAATGGCTTTGAGCCACCATGTAGATATTAGGACTCAAACCCATGTTATTTGAACCAGCAGCTAGTGTGTTTAACTGCTGAATCATCTCTCCAGCTTAGCAGTGCTACTTTTTATTGACAACATGTGTCATCATACAGGCAGAATATTGCTGACAAGAGAAATTGCAGAGGGTAGATGATAAAAGAACAAAATGGGTTCAAATAGATATAAATATTGGGGATGACGAATCTTATATTCCGTTATCCCTCTACCAAGTCACACAGCATCAGGGGTCTTCTACTTTTTCATTGTATTGTGCTCATCTCTTGAAAGAGCATATACATGACATAAATAAATTAAATCCAAGGGCTTTGTGTGATTTGAACTGCAATTAATTTCTTTTAAATCAATCTTCATGTCTTTTCTGGTTTTGGAAGGCGACATTTACCACATATTGTACTTTTAGACATCTTTATTCATACATTATGAAGAGGTATAGTTATGAATGAATAGATAAATGAATGTGGATCTGGACATCTACAAAAATCAGGACCATCTATTGTGTCCACCCTTGGAAAACAACAGTGAATCACATCCTGTCAATGTTTACAGAAATAACACTGTCACGACAGGGATAACAAGCTCTAAATTAAATTGTTTGGCATTTTTTCTGTATTACATGTGAAACATTATTTTTGGTGATTTCTTTGTAATCAATATAAAATTCAAGTACATATCAAGCACTTAGCTGTAATTTATTCTTCCAGTAATTTTTATGAGTCCACAGTCGAATCATCTAATCTACTTCATTTTATCTAGGGTTTGTCTTACCTTCCTTAAAAGACAAAATAAAAACCAGCCCACAAGTGTTCAAGAAGAGAGTCTAATCAGAAATCTCTCAATGATTGACAGCTGTAATTGATAAGACAGCAAATCACACTAGAAAATTAACTATACAATGTTGGACCTTTGTATTATTATAGGGTACTTGCTGTCCCTTTGTTCACATTATAGGTTTACAGACTTCATTCATTCTTTCATTCATTCATTTGCTTGCTTGCTTACTTACTTACTTATTGCTAACTGAAACTCAGTACATTTCTTATAAAATGTCTATACTCCTGCTTAGTTTTAGATATTTGGACCCTGTGAATTAAAGAATTATACTCACCCAAGGACGGAGATCTACCATTGACATCCCCCCGCACAAAGATTAGCTTTAAATTTTTGGGATTTCCTGCCAGAAAAGACTGTTTTTGTTTACTTGAGGCTTTAAAGCATAGTGGATATTTTAATAATATGACTTATGGAGGAGGCTTTGTCTATGGAGTATCAGCTTGGTCACAAGAAAGGCTGGAATCGAAAGATCAACCATTTCTATATGACTGAGATGCAATAAAACCATAAACTCAAGAATCAGGTGAATTTTCCCCTTTGAATATTCAGCAATATTCTGTGTATATAATTATACAATGTTGTCAGTACAAATTAACACTGCTGGGCTGAATAGACTGTGCAGTAGTTAAGAACACTAGCTGCTCTTGCAGAAAACCCAGGTTTGAGTCCCAGCGCCTCAATTACACCCTCTGTTGCAGAAAGAGTGGCTCCCCAACATCCGCAACTGCAGTTCATCAGGATGCTATGCCCACTTCTGGCTTCTGTAGGCATCAGGCACTTACATGCACCTATATACATGCAGGCAAAGCAGTTACACACATAATCTAAAATTAAATTCAAAGAAAATAGCACAGTTTGTAGTTTTACTAGCTAAGAAAGACTAGAAACTTCAAACTTGCAACTTTCTAGACTTTGTCGTACCTCCTCCCTTTGCTGATTTTGGGCTTTAGTCAGCTGTGAGTCTAGGAGCTTCCAGTGAGTACACTGAGGCCTTCTAACAAATTATTGAACACATAAATGTTCTCAGGAGCCTCCTATTTGTAACTGGTGTCTAGTTTCATGGGGATTTTGAAACTCTGTGGATGCCATGGCAAATATCTCCGGAAGTAACATACTAAATTAATTCTATTATGTCACCAATGGCAAAAATATAGCAAATGCTGATTATTATATTGATTATCCTATCCTAATTTTTTTGCTACTCTGCCACTTTTTCACAACAGCCTTTGTAGAGTCTCAAAGAAACATTACATAAAATTAACTTTCATATAAACTCACTCTTCAAATTTGCTTTCTGAATGATTTTTACCTTGTAATTGAGGATGGACCTGCAAGGAACAATGGCCTCAGGATATGACTAAATTATACTTGCTTATATAGACAGGGACAAAATGGAATGCACTAGTTGCTAGCTAATGGCATCATACCTGTACTCCTCTACTTTCTCCACTGAAATACTGACAAAGAGAAAACAGAAGAGCAGGAAAGGTGGAGGTCACACTGGAAATTAACAACTCCCAGATTCTAGAACATATTTCTACTGAATATGAAAAAAATGCTTGAGAAATTAAATGGGTTAGTCAGATCTAAGTCAGGGAGTCAAGGAAACAGAAACATACATACATTTGCTAAAAGGAGGTATGTAATATAGAGAATTCTTTACCTAGGTGATGAAAGGACAAGCAAAGTACTCAACAGTGGGGCAAACCAAAGATTGACAATACATGAAGCTTCTCACCACCACATGGAAGGCCATTTGGCTACACCTAAATTCTGGAAAGGATCTGAAAGAGAAGAGGGATACATAACTATCTTTTGACAGCTGGAATAGTGAAAGAAATGAACCAAAAAAATCCACAGAAGGGTCACTCCTAAATGGCAGAAATGGAGTGAGAAACACTAGGCATCTTATTGGATCATTGCTGTGGTTTGAATAAGAATGGTCCCAGAGGATCATATATTCAAATGCTTAGTCACCAGGGAGTGGACCTCTGATAAGATTAGAAGGATTAGGCAGGTCTTGCTGCCTGCAGGTGAAGATGTAGTAATCTCAGTTACCTCTCCAGCATCATGTCTGCATGTATGCTGCTATACTCCCCACCATGAGGATAATGGACTAAACCTCTGAAATTGTAAGCAACCCCCCAATTAAATGATTTCTTTTTATGAGTTGTGCTGGTCATGGTGTCTCTTCACAGCAACAGAAAATTGACTAAGACAACCATTAACCAAATATCATGGAAGTCTGGGAAATTGGCTTTTCAGGGTCTATTCTTAAAATATAAAACAAAGTAGGGGAAAGTGAAGGCAATACTTTTAGGAAGATAGGCAAATATCCAATATACTCTAGAAGGCTCAGATAGACTCTATGCTGTGAACCTAAATATTAAGCAGATAAAGAGAACCTAAGGGCAGAAATCTACCAATAAATATAGTACTTTAAAGCTGGGTGACATGTTCAAACAAACAACTTTCAGAAATAAATAATTGGTAGCTCTTGGGAAATAAAATATAAAATCTAAGGAAAAGAAGAAAAGTGAAGAAGAAATTATCCAAGATAGTAGCAGACCACATGGAATACAGTTTTAAATGAAGAGAAAAGTACCCGAGAGGGAAAGTCATTAGGAGATATAAAAATCTAATAAAATTTAAATCCATAGTCCAATCAGAAAAGAACAGATTGGTCACTGAAGGAAAGTAAGTCAGTGATAAAGACAATAAATTTCTGAAGCATTCATTGAAGATAGTAACAGGATAGATGATAGACGCTATCAAAGACAGAGAAGAAGGCAAATTTAGAGACATCAACATGGAGACTTGCTTTCTCAAGCAAACTTCATGTTCCTAAAGAAGAAACAAAAGAAATGGTAAGATAAAAGGTGTGTAACAAAGAAAACCATCTTCTATTGCTGAGCACAAAGCATGATTAATGAATATTCACTAATATTTGACATATTTTCATGCAAGTTTTGAATTTTAAGAGAAAGAAAAAATGAATCTGGGCCGATTAAATTAGTTTACTCAGAAAAGGAATATTAATCTGCCTAGCATCATATTTACCCTGCACCATTAAATTCCAGACAGTAAGTAACACCCTCAGGTAATTTTGATGGAGAAAAGTTTAAGAGACAAAACTTCTGTTTCAGAGGAAATTATTACTTTTAGGAGAAGCTATAGATTTTCCCATTATAAGAAAGAGGCATTCCTTTGCCTAACTGTTGACAGTGCTGTCTGCTGAGGGCTGTCAGGTAAGGTGCTTCAGCAAATGGGAACCGTCAGAGAAGATGATCATTGTATCAGCCCTAATTCAGGACTTTGTAGCAAACCTGATGGGCTGCTGAATATGCAACCAGTGTCTAAAACTTTGCATTCAACTGGCTGAAGTCGTCACAATTACATGACCCATGCACACTGTTTCCTTGCTCCCTTAGAGCTCTTGCTAACCATCACTTCCAGAATTATCAGCCTTCTGCATATGCAACTTTGTCTCAGATTCTGTTTCCAGGGAAACTGCTGAAAGACATGATTCATTAAGTCAAAGGGAAAGACACATTCCAGTATAAACCTAGAAATGAAAATAGCAAACTCCCAAGGAAAGACAATGTAGTGGTGTAATACTCTGAATTAAAGCACTGAAACTATTAATCATGCAGTTATTCTTTAAAGTATGCCTATAAAAGATAATGAAAATATAATAAATCAATTTAGAAAGATGAGCTATAAATTAAATATACATGTAATAATAATCATCAGATTCAAAAATCTGAAAATAATGAAAATATAATAAATAAATTTAGAAAGATGAGCTATAAATTAAATATACATGTAATAATAATCATCAGATTCAAAAATCTGAAAAAGCACATTGTAAAATCAAAATGTCTGAAAGAAAAGACTAGGGAAAAGAAATGACCTCTATGCTTCTTGTTTTCTATACTCTGCTTGAGGTTGAAGAAATCAAAGGATATTACATATGTAATAGCTGAGCATCATGGTGTGCACTTGCAATTCCACTTGGGAGGATAAGGTTAAAAAAATGACAAGGTCAAGACTAGTTTGGTCTACACAGCAAGAAACTGTATAAAAACATTATGTATTATCTGAATTGAATAGATAGATAATTATTAGACAACCCTAAACTTAAATACAATTCTGAAAAAAGCACAAATGTTTGCAAATTAAGGGGTCCAGTTTTGCTGAAGATGGTGACTCGTGTTAATTATCTTAAGAGTGTCAAGAAAGGTATATATTGGTAAAATCTTTGTTTCTATACACAAAGTCACACACACACACATCTAACCTCCAGTTAGTTGGCAATTTCTCTGTATCCCCATATATTATACTGGAACATAAAGATACATGAAAAATTTATTGAAATATATTTATATCAGTGAAAAATTTTATACAATTGTCCTTATAAAAGTGATAAGTGATTTATACAGTAAGATACTTTGAAACTATTACAAAAAGTAAAACATCTGTCAAAGAATTATCTCCATATATAAACAATAAATTAACCCCTGCATAATAAACTATATATTTCACATGCCCATATCTGTACCTAACTGCATAGAGAAAAACAGGAAATATAAGCACAATACTGCTAAAAATTCCTTTGGAGGAAACCTCAGATTGATAGGATGTGGGAAACTGATTCAGTTGGCATCATCTACATTCTTGGAACTTTGCATGATTGTAATATATCTGTGCATTGCTTACAAAGTCTAAAATGCATAAAGAGTACAATTTTTCTTCACAACAAGGAAAAGTTTAATTGTTAAATAGATAATGTTGATAATATTGGCTGAATGCTTTAGATTTTTATTTCATTTTGAAAATATTATAATTAGTTCTTTGAGAATTTCATATATTGTATTTTGATTACATTAACCCTCCCCAATTCAGCACAGATCTGCTTTTCATTACAGACCCAGTTAGCTTTGAGTGATCACATTTTTAAACCCACCCAGTCCAGAATTCCCTGGTATTGGAGTTACAGGTAGTTGTGAGTCACCATGTAGGTTCTGGGAACTGAATCTGGGTCATCTACAAGAGCACTAAGCTCTATTAACTGGTGAGCCATCTCTCCAGCCTCTGGCTACTTAACTGTAAACAATCTAGAATTTCCTTCATAAAACATAGCCACATAAGTTGTTGAATATCAAAGAGCTGGTTGCACATATAATAGAAAATAAAAATTAAACTAATTTATGAAAATATGAATCTGTTTAAAACATAGTAGAATTTAATAAAGAAAAATATCCATCAAAAGCCAGAGGCTAGAGGTATAATTCTGTTGTAAAATACTTGTTTCACAAGCACAAGTGTCTGGTTTCAAACCCAAGCACAACAAAAGGAAAGGAAAATATATATACAAGCCTTTAAGATAAATGGACACTTTGAGATGTACAAACACATTTGCCACCTTAAAATTAATAAAAACTAAGACAATAATTTCCATCACTTCGGAGCTTTGGTTCCCAACATTGATGAAGGTCTGAGGATGTAGTTATTTTGTAAAGTGCCTGCCTGGCATACAGACTCTTGCCTTTGATCCCCAGCACTGTGTAAGCTGGTGTGGTGGCATGTAGTGATGGGGGAGCAGGCCTGCTTTTCGGCCCGCCCAGCTCCCGCACGGCTAGCTTAACACCCGAAATAATTACACGGAAACTGTATTCGTTTAAACACTGCCTGGCCCATTAGCTCTAGCCTCTTCATGGCTACCTCTCACATCTTGCTTAACCCATATCTAATAATCAGTGTATCACCAC
>LOJH01046118.1:1713-13462 GCA_001685095.1 Ellobius talpinus
TCTCTCTCTCTCTCTCTCTCTCTCTCTCTCTCCCTCTCTCCTTTCTCCTCTGCCCCTCTCCGTCTTTCCTTCTCTCTCGCCGTAGTTTGGAATGTAATGCTAGCCCAGCACACTTGTCAAAACCGGTGCTCGCCGTTCCATCAATGCTGCTATTGTACGGCTGACAGATAACAGTGCACGTAGCTCCAGCTTGGCTGTCTTTGTAGCGCTAACGCTTCTCGAGCGTGGCTTTTGAAGGTGTAGCGAAGAAACTGTCTTTAGGAGCCCGGGTACCCATGAGATCCCCGGTACAGGCGCGGAACAGTAGGTGCAAATTGCTCGCCAAGGATGGACAAGGCCAAGAAAGCGTTAGCTTTCACTATTAAGAGTTCACTTTGAAGCTGTTGCGTTCTCCTACTCAGTACGTAAAGATTCTTTTGAGGATTTATGACTGGCTTGCTGGCAGAGTCAGAAACGCTTTGTTAAGGATTTGTGCAAGGTAGATTGGGTCGATTTATGATGGAGCAAGGTTTTTTTTTGTTGTTGTTTGTTTGTTTTTTAATCATTTTTGGAGGCTGACTAAAGTCTGGGAACTCCTTGAGAAAAAAGAGCTGGCTACCCTCGGCACAGCGTTTAGGTCGGCTCTGAAACAAAAATGCTTAGAGCTGGAAGAAAAGCCTAAAAGGGGAGGTAAAAGGAAATCGCTCTTTAACATAGCCCGGTTGCAGCTGCAGCGAGAGCAGATGGAGGTAATTCACTTGCAGATCTGTGTGTGAGTTTTACAAGTCAGGGGACACTCAAGTAGCGAGTCTGGGATGGATCATTAAAGCCACTGCATTTATAGGCTTTAAACAGTGTTAATTAAATGTAAATAGATGTTCAGCCTGGGTTGTAAACAAATAAACAAGAAGGTTTTAATTACAAATTAGTCATTGGAAATTAATGGTCATTCGGGTGCCGAGCAACAGTAAGTGAGCTGTCATCTGATGTGTGGCTAACTGCTCTGCCAAAATCACCCACCAGGATTTAATTGAATGGAATATATAACAAGGGACATTAGACTCTATGTCTTCTGGCATTTAAAAAGGGCCTTTCAAATTGTGGCCTTATTTTTCGAGGGATTAAAATGGTATTTTTATTTTTCAAGTACTTGAGCAAGATGGGCGAGTCTGGGTTACTTCTTTTACTGAACTGAGAAGCTGACTTCTTTCTGAGGAACTATGTACCGGAGCTCTGGGGGAACCTGCTCCTACAGGGATCTCCTTACCCTCTGCAGGTGAGAGGTTTTTGTACACAGCACTGCATCTGGACTGTTCCAAAGTAGGAGCGGCGTAGTAGGCAGACTCATAGGTTGAATGCCTGGGACTCTGCTTTGGTTGTTCAGCGGCATTAAGTCTCTAACATTCTGCTTCAAGTTGCCTTCTTGTAGCCATAGAGCAGACTTTTGAAAAAAAAAACGTATTTTTTAAAAAAGTTAAGACTAAAACAATATACCAGTATGGTGTTGAGATGTTTTTTAGAATGTCCTGTGGCCAAGGTTTGAACACCGTCAGTGAAAAAAAGCATTCTTCCATCAGGGCATTATCTGAGTCCCAATATTACATAACCGACGTGAAGGAGGACTTAGTTCATAAATTGAAGTCGCTTGGAATTCCATTCATTCCGTGTTGGTTTTGCTGTGGAACTGAGGTTACAAAACGTGAAAAGAGGAAGGGAGACTTATCTCTCCCATCAGACAGCACAGAGCAGGTACTGAGCTAAAGGACCAGGCCATCTGCTACCGTTGTAGCATTATTTCAGGACAGTCGTCTTGATGGGCTGAGTATTCTACCAAAGGTACTGACAAGGGTCTGCTCACGAATGGAAGCCCCACAGGAACCTATGTCCCTTGTGCTTTGCTGGGTACTGGCCACAGAGTTGCCTGGTTAGGGCATAGATAATATGGGAGATGCCCATTCTCCCATCCAAAAAAGCATTTGTGCCAACAAGACCTTGAGGATTGGGACATAGTAAATTTGCATCTTGAAGACACAAACTTGTGTTTTTGTCTCCCTAACAAAGCAATGTAAAATAACTCAGTGAGCTGAAAGCAGTTACTCAAAAGACGGGGCCCACAGGGCAATCCCAGCTTGTCAAAATCTGGATCTACCCATTCCAGATGGCAAACATCGAGAGACTTATTTGTGGTAACTTCTGCAGACCTCAGTTTGACATTTGGTTTTCTCCTGGCAGCACTGTGCTCCCAACACATGAAGTTCCCGTCAGCGCTCTGACAGCTGTGGAAGTGTTCGAACACTCGGGGTCCCTCTCGGGGAGCCGAGTGGGGTTCTGTGTGTCCTGTGGCTGTGTCCTTCTATCCAGATTTGAATTAAGGTGACCTTTCTGAGAGATGACTGGAAAACTTGATTCACGAACGTTACCAAACTTATATTTATGGCAGAGGGGATTACTGAGATGCATTAATCAGGATCTTGACAGGATGCATGGCAGGTTGAATGGGGACCTTCATCAAGATACTAAAAGGGTTATCTGTATTCTGTTTCCTTCTGCAGAACTTGAAGGACCACCAGACAGATTGTTGTAGCCATTTCCATTGTCACGGTGCAGCCAAGTGGCAAGTGTGACACTTTTCCTTCCCTAACTTCCTGTGCAGAGAGTAGTGTTTGGGATTTGGAACCTCTCTGCTCTTTCAGTCCACAAAACAGTATTTCTAGGACTGAGCTATGCAGAATATCAGATCTCCCTAACCTTCTTTGCCATGTGAATCAGGTCACCTTATGGGTCCAGTCAGGACATCTGGCACTTTTTTCTGCATGCAAAACTATGCAGAGTGCAGCGGGAATGTAAGGGGATTTCAGTTTTATAAGCTGCTCTAAATATTCATATTTTTATCATTATTGGGATTGGGACAAAGAGGCTCATGTGTAAAATTAAGTATGAGTCCATATGATGAACTCACCTTTATGTTAGCTCCATGGGAAAAAAATGAAAGAAGGTATTTTTGCAGGAAAAAAAATCCCTGAAAATATGTTTCCTGTTTTAAAATATTTTCAATTCGGTCTCACTATGCTGGGGAGGAAGAGGAAAAGCCGGCGAACTCCCCCTCAGCCTCTTCCCTCCACCCCAATATTTTCCTCTCCCCTACAGTCAATCTGTCATCAAATCCTATGAGTCCTTCCTTTAAAATATCTTCCACATCTGGCCAGCAGCTACTGCCCCAGTGCAATGGTTCTCTTCCACATGGGCTGTGGCAGCCGTCTCCCAACTGGTCCCCTTTGTCTCCGCTTCCCTCTTTTTGTGACTGAACAGAGACTGAAGCCAAGGCAGGCCTCATGCACTATAGCCACATAGTGCTCTTCCACTGACCCACACCTGCCCATGCTGACACACGCTTGTTTAGCCTCGGTTTTCCAGCCATATTTCCATCCTATCCAGCTAAGTGACCAGGTTAGTGTCCCCACCTTCTAGGTCCGTTTGTCCTCGTCACTCATATTCTAGCTTGTGGAGTGGGAAGTGAGCTCATAGCATGCTGTTTGTTTGGGGACCTAGGACTAGAACCCACAGCCTCCACGCGCTAAGGAAGTGTTTTCCACCGATTCTCCCTTTCTAAGCCTGTATGTGAAAAAGGATCATTTCGCTCATCCTTGCCTGTTTACTCATCTTTTGGAGATTTAGCTTCATCTCTACAACCTCCCAAAGGCCCCCTACCTCTCACACTGATGGTGCCCTTCTCTGGATGCTGGTCCTCAGCTAGCGAGTTATGGATTGTGCCTAGTATAATTGCTTTATTTCATGTCCTGCTTTGCGGTTTGCTTATTTTACCTGCTGACTGCAGGTAAGATGACAGAGAATATCCTGTTTTACTAGTAATCCCCTTCAGAGTCATTAATCAACTCTTTTTTTGTTTTGTTTTGTTTTTCGAGATAAGGTCTCTCTGTGTAGCCCCGGCTGTCTTGGAACTCACTATGTAGACCAGGCTGGCCTCGAACTCAGAGATTGGCTTGCCTCTGCCTCCCATGTGCTGGGATTAAAGGCATGTGCCACCCGGCTATTAAATCAACTATTTAATAGCTATTACCCGGCTAATAAATCAATTCTTTGTGCTTCCTTCTCATCCATCCATAACCAAAGAGGAACAATGATGGAATTCAATTGGTTTTATTTTCCAAACCCTTAGGGGAAGCACCACTTTTAGTTAAAACATGAAATTATTGTTCCAAATCAAGATTGAGTGGTAGACGAAATTCCCATCTATTTCAACATTCCACAATGACTCTCATAGGAGTTACATCTATGATCTGCCCCTTTATCAGTTAAAATGTCAGTGATGGCCATATATCTGGATAGCCCAAGACTGTATTCTAATCCAGAGAAGATTTTACTTATTTATGTGGCCTTGAACAGAGGATTAAACAATGGTGACTTGAGTATCTGTAAGATGGATATAGGGGTACTTACCTTAGAGTGTTGTGAATAAAATATCCCATGTATGTATATCACTGCATGTCTAATATTAAATAAATTAGTAACCATGGGAAGCGACAGGTGCACTCATGGATCTAGGTCTACAACATAGGAATGAGCTCATCTTTGTCATGCCAATCATTCTTGCTATCTAGTCATGTGATCTAATCATTTAGCATTTTCCAAAGCAGGGGAAGATAGACAAGTGAGAGATGGAAGGAAGGGAGCAAGTAGTTTGGGCAATGATGGATTTGAAGCAACTGTGTTGATGGACCTATAGGGTCCATACTGAGAGCCATTGCATGCTGTTTACAGAACATGGTCCCGAGTTCAGCACTAAGGGAAATAAAGAGAAAGGCTAGCCAAAGTCCTCCAAGATCCTTTCTCTTACTTTTGGCACACAGTCTAGGAAGAAAACAACGGGGCATAAGAGATGGCTTAGCAGTTAATATCACTGACTACTATTTCAGACGATCTCGGTTCCATTTCCAGTACCTACATGGTGGCTCCCACTAACTAGAGCTCCATTTTCAGAGGATCAAATGCTCTATTCTGGCTTCCTCAGGCATCAGGCAAGCAAGTGATACACACACAGGCAGACAACACACACACACACACACACACACACCAAACGAGACCTAACAAACGAGCAGTTAAGGTCAGGCTTCCAGAATTAATTGGTTCAGAAGGACAGCATCTAGGCAGCACAAGGGGATCGTTACCTCCAAAGCAAATTTAGCACAAAGCCAAGTGCAATCAGCCAGTTCCCAAACTCTGTAACTACCAGGAAACGTGGGCTCTTCCATTGGTACCTTTTCCCGGTAGTGCAACTGACCAAGAAATTCTCTCACATATGCTTTGTAGCCCATTTAACAAAATGCACTCATGGGCCCTGGTCATTTAACTGGTTCCCAGGAGCTCAGAAAGGTCAAACGGCTTTCTTTCCACTCTGACCGCCTGTGCTGCCACTACAGTGGGCCAGGAACTGGGAAGAAACTAGAAACACCACCACCACCCCAGCCCCAAGAGGCTGTGTGCCTGTGGACCCCATCCCCTGCAGACCTGTCTACAGAGTGTGGAAAAGAACAGCAACTTAACTGCTTGACTCTGGCTTCAGCTGTAGCAGGACAACCTGTTGTTCTACTTCGCCTTAAAATATGTGGCTCCTGTATCCCCAGTTAATAATGTACTAACATTTTACTAGTTTATAAAAGGCAACGCTCTATTTTCAAAGTTAAAACCTTGGCTTGGTTTTGACAAGATTTTACTGTGTGACCAAGGCTGCCCTCAAACCCACAACCTTCCTGCCTCAGCCTTCCAAATTCTGAGATCACATGTTCCTACAGACTTGCTGCCTCAACACCTTTTCTTGTGCTCTGCTTTTTCTTCGTTTGTTTGCTTGTTTTTGCGACACAGGTACAAATGTAGTAAACAATTTATGTTTCTAAAATGTGAATCTAAGGGATGAAGAGACACACCTCTGTCAACTGCAGCGGCTGAGGTTGGCTCAGACATTGTGTTTACGGGTGAGCTATCTTCATTGTCAATCTGGAAGTTCATGTTGTACAAACTCCAACACAAGGTGAAGAGTTAGAATCAGGAATAATCCAGGAACTGCCAAGAGCCAAGTGGCTCTGACGCTCTCCTGGGGAAGCTCAGTGGAGAAGGGCATTTGCCACACAAGCCTGGCAACCCGAGTTCAACCTGAGTGTGGGTTTTAAGATGGAGACCTAAGCTCATTATTTCGTATAATTCGAGGGCTGTAGAGATGATGCAGTGGTTAAGAGCCCTTCCTTCTCTTACTGAGAAGACCTGGTTCCAGTTCCCAGCACCCAGATTCACGGGTGTCTACAATTCCAATACCAGGGGAGTTGATGTCCCCTTCTGGCCTCTATGAGTACTGCATGTATGAACTAACGGAATCCCTCATATACACATAAATAAAAATAATATATATCTTTTTACAAGTATATAGTTTGAAGATTCTGTTCCTAAGACATTGGCTGGAGCTAGGCGTGGTATCTCATCCTGCAATCTAAGCACTCAGGACCATAAATCACAAATAAATACAAGAGAGAAATTAGCCCGGTATTTTTCTCTACTTACATATGTTTTTGCTTTTTCTTTATTCCTCCTGTTTTAACATTTAACCCATTTTCAGGTTGTGATGGGGTCAGTCTTCACCTGATTTACAAATTGCGATTGCGAGACACTGATTCTGGTCTTGCAGTTAGCTGATTCAGTGGTGTTTTTATTTCTCTTCCTCTGTGCAGAGTTTCCACTTCAGAGAGTACAGAATGTTTCAAGAACTTGGGGAAATCCTTAATTTCCTTGATGAAACAATTCTGGTACCACCAAGTCTATGTGTCTACCTTTTTGGGGGGAGCAATAATAGTGGACCCCTCAAAAGCAAAGTGGAGTCCTGATGAGAGCTCGCTGGGTCTCGACTCCTGTGGATAGAATGTTCTAGCTCAAGCAACATAACTTGCTATGGTTAGTACCGTCCTAAGGTACAAGCTACAACAGAATCACATGGGGCAGTGATTCCCAATACAATGGTTAATTGTAGGGAGTGTGTACTTACTGGTGATACTTGACAAATGTAAGCCTGTGCATCTTCAAAATTCCTATCACAAATATGGCCTAGCACCCATTCACCTGTCTAGAACATAACAAGCTCCCTAAATAGACTTCCTGCCCACATAAAGCCTTCTCCTTAGCCTTCACCTGCCAAGAAGCAATCATTAAGCTAGGAGAAAGAATGTCCCGGTAGACAGATGGGCTTGGCAGCACCCAGGGATGTGGGAAAGTTCAGCTTCTAGCTCTCATCGTACAGGAAGCACATCCCAGAAGGAGAGGCCCCCACAAATCCTGTTCCACACTTCCCTCCTGAGAACTTCATGCTGGTTAAAGCAAAGAAGGTGTTTTGAAGACGACAGATAGTAAAATCCTAGGCTATGTAATATTTTCTACTTGGCACACCTCGGGCTTCCTATGAAATATCATTTTTTTCTCTGTATCTCTGCGTTTAATAAAGGGATTTGGGAGTGAGCTCAGCGTGGAACAGAGCAGAATCTACTTCCTAGCAGTGGGGTCCATGTTCTCAGAAAGAGTCATGGTGAGCATACTAAGTAGAACCAGAGCCCAAAAGGAATTTGGGTAAGAAAGCAAATCTTGGCCACGAACCTCTTGTGTGCACGTTTGTATCTTGTGTGTGGACAAAAGTAACGAATGCTATAGGGCACCCTGTTTGCCCTGAAGGGATATCTAGACTAGCTGTGTGGGGGAGCATACACATGCGTGCGTGCATGCACATGCACACACACACACACACACACCCCATAGTGGGGCACAGAATTTTGGGCTAAAGTGTCAGTTAATAGTGCTAATTAAATAAAAGGGATGCCAACAGAGGCTCTGTTGGAGGAGTTAGAACCTGAAGTTGGCTGAATATGGTCCAAGAGATGGGTCAACCCCAGGACTTCTGAGCTGCTGTGTTTGGGAACAATTTTCTTACCTTAAACATGAAATGATCATCACACACAGTGGTGCACTTGTAGGTGCAGGAGGACCTGCAATGGCCCCTCCCTCCCCTCGGTGTGGGAAGAATGGTGTGGCCAACACTTGCCTTTCAGGCCTTGTGCTTGCACATTTGTCTGTATTGGGAGCAAATCTCCTTGTCAAAAAGAAGGGAAAGAAAAGGAAAAGGAGCCATAGAGAAAGGACAAGAGCAAAGAGAAGAGGAGGGTTGTGGCTGGCCCTTGCCACCACTCTGTGCTCATCTACAGTAAGTAAGTATGTCATGTCCTGTGTAAGCCAAGCCAGATTCCAGCCAGACTGTCTCACACATCAGTTAGAGAGGTTGGCATGAGAGATAAAGCGAAGCCTTAAATAGGAGAGAGAGGTCACGTGAGATGACTCAGTAGGCAAAGGGATTTGCTTCATGGGCCTGCAATCTGAGTTCCATCCCTGGATCCCATGAGATGGAAGGAGAGAGCTACTCAGAACGCTTGTCCTCACCTTCTCCAGAGTGCTGTGCACATGTGTGCACATGCAAGCACACACACACATATTCATAAGGAGGCGGGGCTTGTGATAGTGGAGGGGAGGTATCCTAACTGTTATGAGCACTTGCTGCTCTTCCAGGGCCTGGGGTTGGGTCACATGGTGGTTCATAACTATCTGTAACTCCAGATCTAGCAGAGCTATGCCTCTTCTATTCTCTGTAGGTACCAGGCACAAACATGGTACACAGACATACATGCAGGTAAAACTCCTATAACATATAAAATAATTAAGAAGAAAGAAGATGGCGAGAGAACAGTTGACAACTGTGAAGCTCTCAAAACTAAATATCCTCTAGAAGAGGTCTATTGTTGTCCACAGCACAGTGGGGCAGAATGCATGAAGAGACATTATTAAAGAAGTCACAGTAGAGTCTCCCTTGGTGGCCTGTTCTTATAATCCCTGCACACACAGGAGCCAGATGCAAGAGGATGGCAGGTTCATGATCAGCTGGGGCAGCTCAGCAAAATCCATCTGCAAATAAAATTAAATTAAAAGTAAAATGATAACCAAATGGCAAAGATGACAGTGAGTTATGGAGGCCACAGGGACGGTGACTCCACGTAAGGAAGCAGCAGTGCTGGAGTGAAGTGTCGTTGCACAGCCCAGTGATTTCCAGAGTAAGAGGTCAATATGCAGACGTTTGTTTCATTCAAATCACATTCGGAATAACTTTGTAATGCAAATATGGTTGAAATCTGTGAACATAAGGCTAGAGAGATGACTCAGCAATTGTGCACTGTGCATGCATATAGACACACACCACACTTGCTTCTCTTGCAAAGGACCCAGCACCTACATGACAGTTTACAACTGTCTGCAACTCCAGGATCCAGGGGATCCAGTGTCCTCATCTGGCGACCTTGGGCACTGCAGACAAAACACTCAAACATATAAACATAAGTAAATATTTAGAATATGTGAATGCAAATGCTTGATAATAGAGTTCAAACAGATAAACTTCAATTCTGGTGGCTGATTTACATGAGACAGGAACACAGCCTGTGTTTACAGAACTAAGACATTTCTCCTTAGATTAAAAAGAATCTTAGGTTGGAAAGAAGAGAGGCAAGGAGGAGAAAAGGGGAAGGGTGAAAGAGGAAAGGTGATTATTGATTGGCCAGGTAAAATACTGGTATTCCTAAGTTTGGGGAAATGATGAATTTTCAAGTCAGAACACCACACTACTTCTGCAAAACACTCATCATTCTCTTCTTTCAACTAAGATAATGCCGGTGGAAATGGATGCAAAATTTAAAGAGAGTCCAGAGGCAAAAAGAGATGAAATATTTAAGTTGCTTCTGCTCATAAACCTTCAGGTTTCACCATGGAAGAGCTTGATTGATAGCCTCTCACAGGATGCATATATGACATGTTTTACAAATGATATACAGACTCACAGATGCCTTTCCTCCCTACAAAACAAATAATTCTTTCAAAAGTGTTAATTGGTGCATGGTACTTGTACAAATCTGTGGAGTCAAGTGTGACATTTGACACATGCATACAGTGGGCAATAATCAAATCAAGATAATTAGCATACAGCACAGTTCTAAAGTTAAGGATTTGGGAAAAGCTTCCAGACTGAACTAGAAGCTGTTGTGTAGCCAAGACCAGTCCTTGAACTCCTCAGTCTCCCGGCTCTGCCTCTTTTGGAGCTCTTGTTTCCTCTGTTTATCCCTTTTGTTTCAACCCTGTAATTGCCTCTTTAAAACAGAAGAACCATTCCTTAGTCAGGAACCAACCTAGTGCAGTCGAGGGACTCCAGGCCTAGCCACTGTTTTCTTTAACGAGAACGATTGTGTTAGTCATTTCATACTCTTGCACTGTACCTTGGGCACTGTGACCAAAGGAACACAGAACATGAAGCAACATGATCTGCAATTGAAATACATTTTTTAAAAAATTACTTTATTTTTAATTATGTGTATATGTATATGTGTGTATGCTCCTGTAAGCACACATGTGTTTGCATGTGCTCATGGTGGCCAGAAGAGGGCACTAGAGTCCCTGGAGGAAGAATTATGGGTGAGCCCTTTGCAGGTGGTTATGAGCCGTTTGTTACGCTATGAATTGAACTCAGGTCCTCTACAAGAGCAGTAATGTGTTCTTAACTGCTGAGCCATCTCTCCAGTCCCTGAAATACATTTCCCTGTTTGTGAAAATGTGTGGAAATAGCAACGACCATGAAGACTTGACAGCATTTTGATTCCTCAGAAGGGACTTGGGTTCCAGTCAAGTTTTTAATGAAGCCTTTGGCATGGGTTATGTTACTCTATTGAGTGCTCTGAACCCAATACTTCGCTCCCCTTGGGAGAAACGCCAGCCAGAGTCTCAGTACCTATCCTCTATTTCTCACTCAATCCTGCTGGGCATGAAGGCATAATCGACATGAGCCAGTTTATATTTGAAAGCCATTAATGGCTGGCAAGCAAACTGATGAGACATCCAGCATGAGGGGGGAAGACCTGAAACATAAGCGCCGAAGTCAGATCGATAACTATCACATGCAGCAGGCGCACAGGCCTGGGATGCACACCCTCACGCTTCCTCCAGCACCCACTTAGCTCAATGGGCAGATGTCCTTGAAGGAAGGCTGTGATGAGGTTATGAACAGGATCTACCTATCTGGGAACTTGTATGGAAACAGAACTCAGGGTGACCTGAACTTCACTGTACCGCCAAGGATGATCTTGAACTTTAGACCCTCTTGCCTCCATCCCAGAAGTGCTGGGATTATAGGTGTGCACAGCCTCACCCAATTCTCTGAATGGTTTAATTTAAAAAACCAATTCTGAATTGTAATCCTGCAGAATTGAGCATCTGTCTATTAGGGTTACAAAGGCTTCTTGAATTGGAGAAGTTCAGAGTTCTTAATAAAAGAAAAATAGCTAACAAAGAAGGGGGAGAATAATACCTATGCAGTGAAAACCATTCCGTCATGTACTCACTGGCACAAACATAAGGAAAGAAAACAAAACAGAACAAAAAAAGAAACGCGAAAGCTTTCGTGTTGGGCTACGAGATAGGTCAGGTTTAAGTGTTTGCCCAATATAAAGTTCAACCCGCAGAAGCCACCCCCGAAAAAAGAAAGAAGTCAAATGGGGTGGCAGCATGTGCTTGTAAAGCCGGGAAGTGGAGACAGCTGTATCTTTGGGGCTCACTGGCTGGATAAACTAGCCCCGCCTACTTGGTGAGCTCCAAGCCAATGAGAGACTCTGTGTCTAAAAACAAGGTGGAT
>LOJH01046120.1:0-13462 GCA_001685095.1 Ellobius talpinus
AGGTGGAAAATTTTTTAATAACAATAAAAAAAGTGTCTGAAATTTAAAAAAAATTAAAGAAAAGTAATTAAACAAAAACCAGAGGTAACTATGAGGATTATCTCTCACAAGGCAAAGAGCCAAAACTTTACAGCAAACAGTAGTAGTCTGTTTATGAATATTAAATAAATTTTGGCAATAATTTAACCTCACTTCTTTGCTTTAACTTTTCTATTCTCTTTAGAAAATAATAAAGATAACTTGTAGGTAAGACAATTTCTTAAAACCGTAATTTCAAAGCCACCTGGATAACAAATGTAGTAAGACCCAATCCTCTATTCAAAACTTAAATACACACCAAAATCAACAAAAACTCTAAAACAAAACAACATAACTATATAGGCCCTATCTTGCTTAGGGTTTCTTTCTTTCTTTTTTAACTTTTGATTAATTCTTTGTGAATTTCACATCATGCACTCCAATCCCATTCTTCTACCTGTCCCTCCAACAGGCACACCAAGATGGCTACCTCCTGTAATCTTTTTAAAATTTTGGATTTAGGGTAATCCTCAGATTATTGCAGAATTTCTGTATGTGCTGTTGCATTTAAATAGGCATCGACAAAAAATCTCAAGATTATGCAGACGTCACACTGTTTTAGTTTACAGTAGTTATTTATGTTTTTACATGTCTCACAGGTGAAATTTTTAACATGATACTTTTATCTAATGGGTACTCAGTAGAATTTTGCCATTTGTCCCATGTGTTCAATCTACTAAGGGTCTATGGAGGAAAGACTGAGTCTGCAATGTGCATGAAAATAAACCATTCTTATTCACACATCATCAGATGCAAATGTACCTCAGTTTCTACTGCCTTTGTTGCAACCTGTGTGCATTTTCATTAAAAATAAATCTGAATATTAAAAAAATAATAAAGCTTTATCTACATAGGTTGCAGTATCTGAATCCCTTCAGACCATAAATCCTCTATGTTCAGTATACTAGACAGGTAACTATAGCAACCATTTCAAGATTGATCTTTAATCAGCAGAAAAATAAGCTAATGTAGTTACAGCTAATTATCTTTTGAAAGCAGGTGATTCCAATGTCAAATTGCAAGTCTCTGCCATAAAAGCTAATGTTGAGCCTTGCTGTTGTTACGAAAATTTCTCCGTTTGCAGAGGACAGATGCCTGTGAATCACTCACACAGTTTTCTAATGTGGAAATCCTCCCCAGGTCTGTGGTGAGGCACTCATATTATGAAACGTTAAACTGATTCCTAATACTCTAGAAAAAAATTAAAGGTAACTTTTCATAATATACAGAACTTAATTTCAGTCTTAAGTATAGAAGATAAATGTGTCACATTGTGCAGTAATATATAACTTTGCAAATTTTAAACTACAGGCTTCTCTTATTCAGGCCTCTAGGCCATAGACGGCAGTTGTTAGATTTATCAGAAAGGATGCATTTAAACCAGGAGACTCAAATGTTATTTTGAAAATTCTTTGGGCTAGAGTCTTCTATGGAGTTGAATTTCCTAAACTAAAAATAGGAGCTACATGGTCCAATGTTTTGTTTTTGTTTTTCATAAGTAATCAAAGTTATGAATTTGAAAAAAAACACATTTTTAATCCTTTTACCAAACACTTTTTGTTTGTCTTGGAATATTCTTATCTTTGTGCTAGGTGTGGCCTGAAACTACAAAATGATGACACTAAAGTGAAATTTAAATGTAGTTCATTCCCCAGCACCGGTGAACATGCTTTTAGGATGGGCCTTCCTGTGTGATGGGGCGCATCTTCACAGATGTGAGCGGTGGATTGGCTGCTTGGAAGAAGAACCCATCTCTGGAGCTGGGGCTTTTACCCTTACATTTTCTGTTACTGAAAAGACTTGGGCATATTCACAGCAGCTGAACTGTTTCAGAATACTCTCTGGATCCTTTGGCTGTGCTAACTGGCTACATGTCCACAAATCATACAATCTTAGACATGTTTTTCTCAAATTAGAATGTTAGTTAAGATCTTCCAGCATAAATCCCAATAGCTTGACAGCCCAGATTCCCAACTTGGAACAGTTGCTTCTCTGGATCTTCACAGTGGGCATGTGTATGCTGAGGGTCACCCACGTGCTAAGCCTTATGAACTGGAGGTGCACAGGGACATTATGTAATTTACTGTCTCTACTCTTCATCACTGTGCAAAGACACAGGTACATATCTGCAACATTTGTTTCACCACCACTTTTTAGGGGACCATAAACCACACTTATTGATAATGATCTCGCGTGATCTGAACAGGGAAGGTTTCAGTATTGCATTGTGTAGTTTGCTGAAGAGATTTTTTTATAAACAAACTTTTCAAGATTTATATTTTTCTTATATTTAAAATAAATTTAGCTTTTTAATATAACTGATTTCATTAAATGATTTTTCAGTTTTAACCTGGTAATGCACTACTGGCTCAATATTATCACTTATATGTAATAGGATTTGTCTTGCTATCAATCTGTGTAGGATTTTTATATCTAGTTGATAATCTCATTACTTATTATCAAAATTGTCCACTCCTCCCCTTAAGTCAATGAGATATGTTTATTAAAGGGCTAACCCAGTGTTCCTGCTACCCACCCTGAGCGATGGTTCCCTCATTTGACCCCTTAGCACAAAATTTGAACTGTAACTAGGAAAAAATAAACTATCAGAGAACACAGTACTGTTTTTTTTGTATACATAAAAATACAAGAAATGCTTAGTATAAGACACTAAAAGTCTCATATTCAGCTGACAGAGTGTAATTTATCAAAAAGTGTGATTAATGGCTATTTATGGCATCCTTTTTAGTACTGAAGTATACATTTTTTATTTTTCTGCATCTGTATTACATTTCAAAAAAACAGCTCTAATATGTTCTTGACTTTCTAAATAGCTTAAAATATTTTGCCCTTTGCTTTTGAACACAGTTGACTTATTCAAAGGTATTATGATATTTTTTAAACTTTATGTGTATATGGATATGTATGTTGTCTACCTGTGTGCACGACATGTGAATGTAGGTACTGACAGACAACAACAAAGGGTGTCAGACACAGGTAGCTGTGAGCCACCTGATTGGGGTGCTGGGAACCAAACTCATGCTCCAAGAAAGAGTAATACCCACTCTTAGCTGAGCTGAGCTGTGTATCTAGCCCCTGGTAAGTCACTTCAATGTGGAATTTTGTTCAGCAGTTCATGAGATGTTCACCATCACTGAAAGCATTGGTAACAGGTTCAGAGCATGTGCAGGGCACCGAGTCCAGTTTCCTACACAAGAGAAGTCTGACAGAAGCCTGCTGCATCCCTCAGTAATTTTTTCCTAGCTGTGGCGTCATTTAAAGTCAGTTGTTGAGATTTCACAAGAATCAAATTCTCTCCTCACCAGCTTTTATAATTGTTTCATACATATACGTTGTAGCCACATGTTGGGGTGACGTCTGTCGGGGTCCAGCCTCGACAGGTTGGTACTTTCCAGGATGGGGTATGTGGATTAGAAATGTTAGCCAAGAGGAAGAGATAGGAAGAAATACAGAGACCTAGGATAGTACTGGGAGGGCAATCCAGTAAATACTGAGTCCACCCGTGTTGATTTTCCATATGCTTGTATACCCCAATCCAAAAAAGGGGTAAGAAGGTAAAGACTGCTTTAGCATGACACAAAGGACAAACAGAACTATCGTTTGCTTTAATACCTGAGACATCCAGTCACTATTTCCTGAGTTAAGCATTCTGATGATTTGGGCAGGACATGCAGCCATAATACCTTAGACCAAGTATCTTGTTGACAGCCACTCCCTGGGTAAAACCTCCGGTCTTAAAAATTAAGTAGCAGGAATAGGCTTGAATTATCTGACCTTTGGTCAAGGTGGAATGGATCTACCCCTATAGGCCATCTTAATGTCCAAAACAACAAGTAACCACACCCTAGGTCAGGATATCTTGTTTGTAGCCACTCCTTAAGTCAGGCTTCTTGTTAATAACTTTGAAAGAGCCGGAGTAGGCTTAACATCTCAGTCAAGGTGGAGTTGACCACTTTTATGGGCCCCCACACATATATTTACCTTTTCTCCCCAAAGAAAAGAAAATATCCTTGAGGACTGATGTCACACAGCACTTGTTCCTAACTTTTCCCAGAATCTTGGCTAGCAATACAATACCTAAGAACTATAAGCTATGCTTTTATGAATCAAATTGGATGTTTAGAAATCTTTTTGAAGTACCATAACACATCCATAATTCAATATGTTAAAATTAAGTAGCCTCTCTGTTATTTTAACATAGATTCAAGAAAAACAGTGATATTGAACTGGGGCAATTTGTCTAAACAAACTTGATCAGTGTCTTTCAGTTGAGAGACAAACCAAATTAACATAAGCAACAAGGGCCCAGCAGAGGGAATGTCTTGCTTTCCTTTGTTCATGTCTGAGACTCATTGTCAGCAAACGTGCATATCAGTAGAAGGATGGAGAACTCAATTGATAAACTGACCATAAGTCTGAGCTTTCTTGTTGAAAGTGTGAAGCTGGGTATCAATTACAAAATGTACATCTTGAAAGAAAATAGAACGCTTCTGGCCGCAGAGGCTGGCCTCGCTGATTTTCAGCTCTTCTTCATTGCAGACCTGTGGGTTTAAAGTGGAGTGTTCCCTTGATATCTAAGTCTGCTTTCATATTGTGTCCATTTTGTGTGGCTGCCTTAAATCATTTGGAATGTGTTGAGACTACATGGGTGATCCGGGAAGTGACTAGTTGGAGGTAAGTGTTTAGAAGCAGTACATTCATGAACCACAATGAGGATGATCTATTTTGACACTGAATATAGTTTTCTTTGTGTCCACTGTGTGGTGTTGGCTGCTTTTGATGGGCTGATATTCCATGTCATTGCTGACTATTTGGACAAGAGGTACTATATTCATCATCACGAGATATATGTTTAAACCTCTTATGCTGGATATGGATTTGTTCTCTTTTTATTTAGGTTAATTATTGACTTGCTTTCTAAATTTCAATGTTACTCAGGTAACACAAATTTAGAAGTATACTTTCCTGGTGAATCAGAATTTTTAAAAAAATCAAACTACTCGTCCTTTGCAATAAGTGCACATTAACTTTCCATATCATCTGATATTGTTATGTCAACAATATTTTGGTTGGTGTTGATATAACTTTTAAGGAATTTTGCATTCATGTGTAAGAGATAAGTCTATTTTTTTTAAAAAAAAACACTGTTGAAATCAGTGTGGCTGTTACTAAAAACCTTAATATAGCTCTACCATATAATCCAGCTATACTAGTTCAAAGCATACTCCCAAAGGACTCTTGATACTTGCTCATTGTGTTCATTGCTATTCATGCACCATAGGTTGAAAATGGAAACAGCCTAGCTGACCATCAGCTGATGAAAGGATAATGAAAAATGTGATGCATTTTCAGAATGTAATATTATTCAGCTGTAAAGAAAAATGAAATTTCCAGGTGGAACTGGAAACAATCATTCTCAGTGAGATAACCCAGACCCATAAAAACAAATGCCACATGTTCTCTCTCATATATTGACATTGGCTTTGGATCTTTAGATAACTGTTTAAATTGGAAAGTACCCATAGAATTCAGGGAACTAATAAGGGCCCATGCATGCAGATTTCAAAGAATAGGAGATACAATGCATTTATAAAAGTATAAAAGGGGAAAATGGAGTATTGAGGTAAAAATGGGGGGAGGTTAAATGGGATGGAAGGTAGGAGGGCAGCATGGAAGAGGAGATATGTGTAAAGAAAATAATGCTAAAGACCTTTGAAAAAATTGACATAGAAACTTATTATAGAAGCTTCCTAAAATATATACATATATAAAAGGAGTTGAAATGGAATTACACTATAGCAGGGGACAGTGCCCATCACAGATACCACAGACTATCAAATAAAATACCCAGTACCAGATTTGAGGTATGTCTTTTTTACTTGTTGGTTATTGGGGTCCCATAGAACATCATAATCATTATACATTAGAGATATTGTTCTTGGTTACTTTCTAGAGCAGTAATTCTTAAGCTTCTTAATGTTGTGACCCTTTAATATAGTTGTTCATGTTGTGGTGACCTCCCAACCATAAAATTATTTTGTTGCTACTTCATAACTATAATTTTGATATTGTTATGAATCATAATGTAAATATTTTTATAGATAGAGGTTTTTTCTTTCTTCCTTCCTTTCTTCCTTCTTTTTTCTTTTTTGGTTTTTCAAGACAGGTTTTCTCTGTAGCACTGGGGCCTATCCTGGAACTAGCTCTTGTAGATCATGTTGGCCTCTAATTCACAGATTCACCTGCCTCTGCCTACTGAGCACTAGGATTAAAGGCATGCACCACCACTGCCCTGCTTAGATAGAGGTTTTTCCAAGGGGTCCTGACCCATAGATTGAGAACCACTGCTCTAGAGATTCATGGTCAAGCCCTATTGCTGAAGATATTACATACATGAATCTTAGTCATTCAGAAATCAAACTTATTCCATATTTGCTCATTTTCATAGTTCTGGGTGGTACTGTGCACAGGGCCAGGGAAGAAGAGTTTTACTCATACAGTGATGACTCCCTGGCAAGATATAATCATGGTGCAATAGTGGCACAAATGTTATAGGGATAACCAACAATCTTCTGATTGGATTTAAAGACCACTCCATAATATAACTAATGCCCTATATCATTCATTAACTTGGCCAAAACCCCATTATTGACTAGGTCAAAAGCCCTAGAAGAATATCTATGACTGTACTGCTAAAGGGACATGGCAATAAATGTCCCCTAATAATCATATCCTTATATTTGTTGATAAGTCTATGTCTTAACCCTTATCAGAGAAGCTTCTCTTTACAGTAGATGGTGATTAATGCAGAGGCCTACAACTGGTCAACATGAAGAGAGTAGGAGCAGTAGAATGCTCAGCTCTAAGTGGGATATACATTTCATTGCTTTTCTCCCAACACTCAGGAATCACCATAGAAGAGGGAGCTGGAAAAACCTTTATTTTCTATCTTTTTAATATTATTATTTTATTTGGAATAATAAATAATTCCTTAATTATTTATTAATAATTCCTTAGATTGATGGACATGTACTCTTATGGTTGTTCTTGAGATTATTAAATGTATTGCTTACTTTGGAAATCAATATGGCAGTTTCTCAGGAAACTGGGAATCAATCTACCTCAAGACACAGCTCTACCACTCTTGGGCATCTACCAAAAGGATGTTCAATCATACCACAAGGACACTTGTTCAAATATGCTCATAGTATCATTATTTGTAATAGCTAGAACCTGGATGCTCCTCAACTGGAGAATGGATAAAGAAAATGTAGCACATTTACACAATGGAGTATTATTCAGTTGTTTAAAAAAATGACATCAGGAAATTTGAAGGCAAATGGATGGAACTAGGAGAAAATCATCCTGAATGAGGTAACCCAGACCCAAAAGACAAACATAGTATGTATTAACTTCTAAGTGGATGTTAGCTGTAAAGTAATGGATAACCACACTACAATCCACAGACACAGAGATGTTAGGTAACAACAAGAACCCAAAAGTGGATGCATGGATTTTCCTGGGAAGGGGAGATAGAAGAGATCTCCTGAGCAGACTGGGGGGGTAGTGAGGATGGAGATTTGAGGGATCAGGTTCCTGGAGCAGTTAGAGGGGAGAGTACTAAAGAGATGTCTTGATATGGGGGACATCTTGGGGTCAGGTAGAAATCTGGTACAAGAGAAAGTTCCAGGAATCTATAAGGATAAGCCAAGCTAAGACTCCTAGCAATAGTGGGTAGGTAGCCTGAACTGGCCATCTCCTGTAATCAGGTTGGTAGCTACCCCAATAGTCATCAGAGAGCCTTCATTCAGTAACTGATGAAAACAGATGTAGATATCTGCAGTTGAAGACTGAGAAGAACTTGGAGGGTCCTGTTGAAGAGAGGGAGGAAGGATTGTATGAGCCAGGGGGAATCCATGTCATTATGAGGGAACCCACAGACATAACTAACCTGGACTCATTGGAGCTCATGGGTCTAGACCAACAGCTAGGGAGACTGCATGGGATGGACCTAGATCCTCTACATATATGTTACATTTGTATAGCTCGGTTACTTGTTGGATTCCTAGCTGTGGGATCAGGACCTGTCCCTAATGCTTTGACTGGCCCTTGGGGACCTATTCCTCATACTGGCTTGCCTTTTCCAACCTTAACACAAGGACAGAACTTAGTCCTAACGCACTTTGATATGCCTTGTTTTGTTGACACCATGGGAAGCCTCTCTCTTTCTGAACATAAACAGAGGAGAAGTTTGGAGGCGAAAGGCAGAGGGGAGGTAGAGGGAGGGCATAGAAGGAGAAAGTACAGTAAGAATGTAAAATAAATGAACAAATTTAATTTTAAAAAATGCTGAAAGTAAAATTTCCATATAACCCACCTGATACCATCCTAGACATATTGCATACCCATGCTCATAGTTACTCTGTTCACCACAGTTAGGAAATGGAACCAGCCTAGATATCCGTCTGATGGAAATAATGGAAATGTGGTACAAATACACAATGCCATTTTATACAATCCTAAGTAAAGATGAACTTTGTAAGAAATAGATGAATTGAAAAATATACTGATTAAAATAATTCCAGCCCAGAAAGACAAATGATCTGTGTTCTTGCTCATATGTATATACTAACTGCAAATCCTTTGTGTGTTTAAATTGTAGTGGCCTCAGAGGTAGAGTGCAAGGTTTAAGCCCAGAACCCTATAGATGAGAAACATCATAAATCTTTGTTTTTGAAAGAGTTGGCAAGCATTCTGATAGAGGCTTAATTTAATAGTAAATTAGAAAAGTTGTCAGTCTAGCATAAAATAGACCCACAGAGTATATTTGAAGAATATATTTAACACTACAGCATGCCATTTCACCTAAAGTCTTTGACATTTTAAGGCTTTCAAAAAAATCACATACACCTTTCAAAAGGGGGAGATGCGAGAAAATGACAGTTATTAAACTTTAGTTGTTATATGTCATATTAAAACCTCTTTTAATCATTCTGGAAACTTAATGTGTGTAGTGGTTTGAATGAACTTGACATCCATTGGCTTATATGTTTGATTATTTAGTCCCCAGTTGGAGGAACAGTTTGGGAAGGATTAGTAGGTGTGGCCTTGTTGAAGGAGGTGTGTACCTGGGGTTGGTTTTGAGATTTCTAAAGTCCACAGTCTCCCATGAACTTTCCCTCCATACCCCATCCTCCCACTCCTCCCCCACCCTGCCACCTCTTACTCTTCAATCAGCTGCAAGCTTTCAGCTCCTGATCCAGTGCTATACCTGCCTGCCTGCTGCCATGTTCCCACCAGAAGGGTTACAAACTCTACCAACCTCTGGAACCTTAAACCCCCCAGATTACATGTTTCTATTTAAAGGTTGACTTGGTCTTGGTGTTTTGTCACAGCAACAAAAGGTAACCAAGACAATATGTATTATTATTCTGGTTTGTAGATAAAATTTTTAAAAATATTTTCTTCACAAGAACACACAATGACTAATTTGCATCATAGGCAGATCTAAGGTCTGTACTCTACTGGAGAATTTATCTACCTTTATGCCAGCTGTACCTTTCTCATGGGTATAACAAAAAATCAACAAGAATTAATTTTAAAAATGAGGGCTTTATTTCTGTTCAGTTTGGGAGGGGAAAGTTTGTTATGCAAGGGAAGGTGCTATGGAATTGTGTGACGAGCGTAGGACTGGGACTCCTCATGTTACCATAGTCCAGGAAGCAAAGACAACACAGGAAGCGCAGTGAGAGTGTAACACCTCAAGGACCATGTCTCATGATGTACTTCCTCCCATTGGACTCTGCCTCCCTAAGATTCTACAGTCTCTGAAAGCAATGTCACCCATCAGCTAGGGCATAAAATGTTCAACCATAAAGGACATTTCACATTCAAATCATAGCACAAGCTAAAAAACTATAGGGTGAAAGAAATATGCATATACACAGCATAAAGAGAGTAATAATTTCCACTGTGTATTGTGTAGCATAGGGAAAGACAAGAAAATAAGGGAAACCAACAGAGAAAGAAAAGGAGACACTAATACATTTGGGCAAGAAATCTGGTTTTAATAGAAATTTCAACTTGATTTCATTATATTTACATTGTGTTCCAAATTATTATCTATAAGCAAAGTCATCCAGAAAATTAAGGGAGGCATATATGATAAATATAAAAATTAGATATTTGACAGAATAAAATAAATATTGCTTAGTAATAACATCAGGCATGTCTTCAGTCTCATAGCAAGCTATTAAAAGTAGAACAACTGTTCAAAACATGCTGCCAAATTCCTTCAAAATGACTTTTGAAATGTTGACTAAATATCTCAGGACTGTATATCATCTTTAGTATAATTAAACATTGTTCAGACTGAAGACATGGTTTTTCTTTACATTCAGAAACATAAATTAAAGGTGACGTTCTCTTTTATACTAGAACACAGAAAATCATCCATTGTTAGCAATTACAAAGATCTTTTTAAGTTTTGCCATTTATATATAACTTATTCATTGCTTTGATCTATTTAAAAAGTCCACTAGGAAAAACTTAGTGTTCATACTCCCATTTTACATAACAAGTATTCATTAAATACTTGTTTAATAGATACCTGTGCATTGACAATTAACATGTCTAGTAAATAAATTTAATGAGAGATCAGATGGGTTACTTCTCAGAACCTTTAATATCTCCAGTTCTAGTGAACACTCAAAAGTGAGTGCATCATGATTTTACCTAAACCCTACCACGTGAAAGATTTCTAATAATATACCACATTCTCCAGCACTGCCCATTATCAACTTCTGAAATGACTCCCATTTCAAGGCAAATGTCTTTGGTACCTAAAAATCAAATGTGTATAAAAACTATAAAAAAATGCTAAATACCCATTCCTGAGTGATCCTCCAGATATGTGCTGTGTACTGCCCTCCTTTGTGAATAATGAGAAATGTTAAGTTGCTTATGATCACACCTGTGAGGAGAACTCTAGTCTGGTGGAAACACAACCCATGCTTTGTAAGTTCACTAATGAATTATGCGAAATAACAGAATGCCATGTCTTCTTCACTCTAGTTGAAGCAGCACTTACCAATGGATGTGTAATGAAATTACTTTTATTTTGCTTGTAAATACATCTGGTGAGTGGGGGGGTGCACACATATGTATTGATATGTGTGCATATATGTCTGTGTATGGAAACCCAAGTTTAGTATCTTTTTCTCAGTCACTCTCCACCTTATTTATTGAGGCAGGGCCTCTCACTCCAATCCAGAGTTCATGTACTCAGCTAAGTCAAAAAGCCAGCATTGCCGCAGAAATCTCCTGTCCTTATGTCACATACACTGGGACAGGATTGTTGCTGGGCTTTTATGTCCATGTGACATTTACATGGGTGCTGAGGATTCAAACTCTGGCCCTCATGATAGCACGGCAAATATTTTACCCATCGAGCTATTACCATAACACTTAATATCATTCTTTACAATGAATGCCCCATGAAAAAAGTATTTTTGAATAGTTTTAATGAAAGTCAAATTATTCCCTTTTGCTGTGGCACTTCTAAGGATTTTAATACACAGTTGGGCATCTATATTAAACCTAGGACAAGCATTTCTATAGATGAGTAGGATTTTTTTATATTTTTCATTTTCATCCTCTTTAAGACGTGTATTTTTCTTCTTTGGTTTCCTTTTATCATCTGTTTTTCCTTCATTTCCCCTCCCCCCACACTTTCTTGAAATCAAATAATCATGTCCAATCATCCCAGCCAGCTGGTACTGCTTTGTTCTTCCTTCGGCTCCATCCAGTCCCTCTCCCCTTCTGCCTCCTAACTTCATTCAGAGAAATTCCACTAAGCATGCAATATTGTGTACTTTTGGTTATAAGTGTGGTGTCTAGGTCTGTTTACACTATCATGTGTAAATCTCCAGCTTCGGGACAATGATTTTTGTCTTCATTTTGTAGCATAATAATATGGTACACATAGCAGCATCTGTCTAGATAAAAATGAGCCTCAGGATTGTGACTACAGTATAGATAGGGGTCGTGAATATAGCCTAGGGAGACATTTTTCTCTATACTTTATTTAAGAATAAATGAAACTTTAAAATTGAAAGGGATGGAATTACGTAATGATAAGCTACTCACTGCTGAGCGGCTAACAAGCACCTATCATTCTGCATATACAGCAGGTGGAAGTTTGATATCTATCGTGATTAATTTTGCCTCAAGAAACAGGCTAAGCCAATAGAAAACAGCATTTCTGGTCTAGATCCAGTGCATTACCTCTTTGCTCTCAATTGTGCAGGTTCTGCTGATCTTCTTTGTGTTCCATGCTCTTCTTGTCCTACCCTGATCTACTCCGGTATGTTTGCTCAGGGCACTTAATATCAACAGTAGGTAATTGTGGGTATTCTCTGCAATTGTTCATAGCTCAGATGGCTTAAAATACATATTTCCCATGACATCATGAGAAAAAATGTCTGTGTCAAGTACCTGATATTGTCTTTCTTCCCTTCTCTTTCCTTCCCTACCCTTCCATCCCCCTACCCTCTCCTTTCTTTCCTTTCCTTTCCTTTCCTTTCCCTTGCTCCTCCTTGCCTTCCTTCCCATTCCCTCCATCCTCTGTCCTTGGATCAACCACTAACTTACAGAATCTAGATCTAGAATACAGATATTTACAAGCTGAAAACATGTTTCCCAACTATGCTAGACTCTATGATGCCATTGAGTTTCAATATCTAATAACAATAAACACTGCATCCATGAAGCTATCCATTCATACCAGACTTTTAAAGGAGATAACAAAATTCAGAACTATTTCCGTTCCACATGTCAGAGAGAAGCAAATGAAAACTACGAAGAACTTTGGAATATTCTACCCCTCTCCTCACCCATGGGTGACCTCTACTCTCAATACCCCTTACATGTGGCCATCTAGAATTACTGTGGATCCTAGAAAAGGGAGCTCTCTGTGTCCCGTGGTTGTTCATTTGGTTTGGTTCTGCCCTAGCCACTCATTGACTTATGAATTCCATATTAGGAAATAACTTGAAGTCTTTTCAATGAATTTTTATTGAGCTATCATAATAGTATATCCATCTCCATATGTTTTAAATAAAACATGAAAATTTTATATTATAAAACATGGAAATGTTTTTATTGTAGATGTGGAAATATATAAAAATAGAAGCCATATAATTTCCAACAATAGAAGTTAATTTTAAATTTATACACTTTATATACTAGAGAGCTGTGATTTATTAGTATGCATTCATTACTTAACACATTCACACACACATACACATGCACATACATATATATATATATATATATATATATATATATATATATATATATATAT
>LOJH01046122.1:1767-13462 GCA_001685095.1 Ellobius talpinus
AGAGAGAGAGAGAGAGAGAGAGAGAGAGAACACTTGGGTTAAAATATCTAAATGCATTGTCTCACACCCTCAAGCTCCTGGTGGACAGTCAATAGTATGAGTTTTCAGAATGCAAACTCAGTTCCGTGCCTGGGTGTCCTCGTTTGGTTGCTGTTGCTGTAATAAGACACTCACAATAACCAACCTGGGAGGAAAGGAATTTTTTTTGGCTTACACTTTCAGGAAACAGTCTATCTCTGAAGGAACTAGGCAGAAGCTCTCCCAGGAACCTAGAGGCAGGAACTGAAGCAGGGACTACCACAGAGGAACACTCTCACTGGCTTCTTCAGAGCTTCCTCAGCTTGCTTTCTTAGACAACTCAAGACTATTTGCCCAGGAGTGGTATCACCCACAGTGGGCTGTGCCTTCCCACAGTCAATAATAAATCAATCAAGAAAATGCCCCACAGGCCAGTCTGATGAGGACAACTCCTCACTTGAGAGTCCCCTTCGCAGGTGACTCTAGTTTCTATCAAGTTGACAAGAAAAAAGTTCATCAGCCCCTGGGGAAGCCACCCCATACCTGTGACCAGGGAGCTACAACTTCAGAACATACCTGTCTGTATGCAGGGCAGCCACGAGAAGCCAAGCTTAACACAGCCTCCTCTTCTCTTGGAGAGAAAAGTCATTCCCCAAAGAGCTAACATTAAATTTAGGTCCTTTCTGATATGGTAATCTATCAGATTAATTTCACTTTAATGGTCTACATAGTCTTAGTGCAAAAGATGCGTAGACAGTCCACTGGTAAAATGTCCAGTTGTTTTCCAGAAAAACAAACAAACAAAAAACAAAAGAAAAGAGACAAACAAAAAACATATCCTGCAGCTAAGAATGAGAGGCTTATTTTACAGGGAGCACGCTCCTGGGCAGTGTTTCAGAGTGGATGGAAGTGCACACTCCTCTGGGAACCTCCCCATTGTTCTTTCAATCTGCCTTCATGTGATAATTGTTCACCCAGGTCTCCAAGCCAGTAAGTCTCACACAGAACTATTAGGGACATCAGATGCTGCACCAAACTCGTGTATGTTTTGGGGAGAGTGACATCCTGGGCATGAGTGAGTAAAGATGGGTACATGACGCAACTTCCGTGTTTCCCTTAAGTTGAGCCCCATCTAACAGCCATGTCATTGTGAGGATGGGTGTGGTGGACAGCACTTCTTCCTCAAGTCTTGGGTATTGTGCGGGTCTGTGGGCTTCTCTGAACCAAAGAAAGAAAAGGGAATGCTTTCTCATTCCATACTTCACATATGTCCTATGAGTGCCAAGCCTTTGATTAAAAACAGAAAGCAAAAAAAGTAAATAAATAAATAAAAACAGAAAGCTACATTGAAACACAAGAATGAGCTTCCACTTGCTTGTATCAAGCAAACTTGCACATGCATATTTAGAACGACAAGAGAAAATATTAATTTCAATTTACAAGTCGTCCAAAAGCACCTTGTGGGCCACATAATGAATAGCCCCGTGTTAAAAGTAATACATGCTTGTGTGTTCACAAATAAATTCTCTTCCGTAATACAGACATCTGTCACGGACTCAATTATCTTGCACAGCATGGGCTATAAAATCACATAAAAGAAATAATATACTACACTGCTTGTTTGAAAGTGATCAGGAGTATGCAGCTCCATGCTGGCATGTCTTTAATTTCATGGTGTTAAGAAAAAACTATGAGTATGAAATAGCAAATCCTTCCCTACTAAACTAATTCAATTACCTATCATTATACACATAGGAGGAAAATATTTCCTCATTAAGCAGAACCACTAGGACTGTTTCCTTGTCCTACTCTGCCAACCCCCGTGGGGAGAATGTGCACGCAGAATTTCCTTTGAAAACAAAGGAATTACTGCATTCCTGGGCTCCAGGGGGGTACCGAGGAACAATGTGGCAGAGGTTATTCTACGGACAGAAATGATCATTTAAGTGAGACCAGACTCTTATGAAATGTGTGCATCAAACAGACCTCAGAATTCGAAAGACAGAATAAGGCATAGTCGGGCCAAGTCCGACTTGCTCAGATGTAGTGCAGATGAGAAGCCTGTTTCCTTGCTTTTTCACCTGGCACAATCCTGTCCCTCCCCCGCTCACTGCTGGATGTGCACATAAATAAAATAACAAAATATTTTTGTAGAAAGCTCTGCCAGGTTAAGTACACAGAGCCTTCTTGAATACTCCATATTACTTTCTCTGGTGTCACTTTATAATTGACTTGAAAAAAATTCTTAAGGGGACTATTTTAATGGCTTCCCAGAGAGTAGAATGTATTATCATTACGGTACAAAGGGCATCATTCATTTTTAATTCTCCGTTCCACAGGTGTTCCCTACCCAGGCTGGGGTTGACACCCAGAGTGCCTAATTATGATTCCTACATCCCACATTCCCCGGAAACTGGTCTTTCTAATAGCGCACAGTGCAGTTATTGAGAGTAAGAAAATACGGGTCAGGCCTCATAGCCAGATACAGTGGTCCTCAATCTTATCCACACCTGGGGAGCTTTAAAAACCAAGGCCTCAGCCAGGCCTCAGGACCTAATAAAGGGGAACCCCTAGGGGCCGGGCCTGAGGACAGGTATTTATTTGATTTTTCCAGGTATTATTTTTTGGGGGGGGTTGTTTTGTTTTCTGTAGTACTAGCAATCATTGGCAGGGAATAGTGAGGAAAAGCAAAACAACCCTTCTAAACACATGAATATGACCTGATTTGCCTCTTAGACACAATTGGCTGTGTTTGCTTTTCTTTTTTCTTTTTTTTTAATTAAAAAAGGTGTTCATAAAGGCTGATGAGCTGGTTGTATCAAGCTTTGTGTTCTCTACTGCATCTGATGTTTGTCTAGAACAGTGAGTTTGTTCAGAATGAAAATTCATGACCTGCTCTTCTCGTGGTGGCTTTGTGACTGAGATGAAACTCTCTAGGGAAATTGACTCTTATAAATCTTAAATTTCCCCTTGAGCTACTAAGCCACTATTCTATTTAGATGCTAAAATAGATATATGTTTACAATTAATTTTCTATAAAGGCCAGAGTTCAGAAACAAAATAATTACAAGGCTGACAATGCCATGTAGATTCAACACTAACAAAGAAACAACCATTTGATTCTGAAAAGGAAGACTGAAATTCTTCTTCAAAGTTCATGTATGTAACTAATACATACATGCTTGTAAATGAAAATAAACTGACTCCAAAGGGAATTAATGGTAATAGTATGTAGTATTTGCATATTATACAAACAATTCTAAACTTTACCCCATAAAGTTTATTATTATGCTATTATGAAATTGTGGGGGTGTCTTAGGGTTTCTATTGCAGCGAGGAGACACTATGAGCATGGCAATTCTTATAAAGGAAAAAACATTTAATTGGGGTGGTTTACATTTTCAGAGGTTTAGTCCATTAACATCATGGTGTGATATGGTGGTGTGCAGGCAGACATGGTGCTGGAGAAGAAGCTGAGAGTCTGACATCTTGACCTGCAGGCCACAGGAAGTGAACTGAGATACTGGGCATGGCTTGAGCATATATGAGACCTTAAAACCCTTCCACACAGTGGCACACTTACTCCAACAAGGTCATACCCACTCCAACAAAGCCATACCCCTTAACGGTGACAGTCCCTTTGAGCTTATGGGGGCCAGTTACATTGAAACTACCACATTCCACTCCTTGGCATTCATAAACTTGTAACAATGTCAAAATGCAAAATGTATTTAGCACAACTTAAGTTCCCATAGTCTTTAACAATCTCAACAAAGTTTTAAAAGTTCAAAGTTTCTTCTGAGATTCATGCAATCTCTTCACTGTAATCTCCTATCAAATAAAAGTGAAAAAACAGATCACATACTTTCAACATATAATGGCATAGGATATACATTACTATTCCAAACCCAGAGAAGGGAGCATAGTGAGGAAATACTGAACCAAAGCAAGACTAAAAGCAAACTCTGCATCTCCATGTCTGATGTCAAAAACACTGTTCAGATCTCCAATTCCATTCAGCTTTGTTGACTGCAAACCCTTCTTTCCCTTGGACTGATTCCTCTCCCTGTTAACAGCTTTTCTCTAACATCTTGGGGTCTCCAAGGCAATCCAGGCTTCACCTTCACAGCATCACACAATGAGGTCTCTAGGTCTCCATTCAGGGACACCACTGACACATGCTTGGGCTCAACAGCTTTCCATAGTCATGGAGGCAAATTCCATGGCCCCTTTTATTGTTAACTCCAAAACCATGTGGCTGAAGACAACAAGTTCTGCTTCTTACTGTGCTGGGACATGGCCTCCTCATTCAATTACATCTTCACCAACATTCTGCTTTTGATGATTTCCTTTACAGCCTATGCTTGCCTGCACTGAAACTGGATCTGTAGATCAGGTTGGCCTCAAACTCAGAGACCTTCCAGCCTCTGCCTTTCGAGAGCTGGGATTAAAGGCATGCACCATCACACTTGACTCTAGGCTTTAATTCCATTTCATGAGTTGTAAACTTGCCCTGAATTCACTACTCGCTTTATTCCATCTCTTAGTCTGTTTATCTCTTTGAATACAGGACTTAGCTCCATTCCACTTCCTGGTGCTCCTTTACCCTTCATGTTATATATTTTGTATTTGTTCCTTTCTCAGCTTGCTCCTTTTCATTATAAATCTTTATAAAAAGTAACCAGTAATAACCACACAGTAGAATCAATATTAGGCTGTTTTGAGATTTCCTCTGCCAAGAGAATTAATCCAAATCTCTTCACTTTAGCCTCAGACAGACTCTTTAGACAAAAGCAAAAAGCAGCCAGAGTTTCCACCGAAATATCACAAGACCAGTCCCTCAGCCACATACTAATAATCTTCTTTTCTGAAACCTCTTGATTTAGTCTCCCATGCTTCAGATAACTCTTAGAACCACCCTCTTTGAGGCTTCTACTAGTGTGGCCCCTTAAGCAGTGCTTAAAACATTCCACTGCTTTCCTAACCCAAATCCCCAAAGTCCATATTACTCCAAACAAAAACAAGGTCCAACCTATTGAACCAATACCCCAGTCCCTGATACCAACTTCTATCTTAGGGTTTCTATTGCTGTGAAGAGACACCATGACTATGGCAACTCTTATAAAGGAAAAAAAAAACATTTAATTGGGGTGGTTTACATTTTCAGAGGTTTAGTCCATTATTATCATGGTGCGACATGGTGGCATGCAGGCAGACATGGTGCTGGAGAAGGAGCTGAGAGTCTGACATCTTGACCTGCAGGCAGCAGGAAGTGATCTGAGACATTGGGCATGACTTGAGCATATATGAGACCTTAAAACTCATCCCCACAGTGATATAGTATTCCAACAAGTTCATACCCACTCCAACAAAGTCATACCTCATAATAGGATACTCCCTATGAGTGAGCTTATGGGAGCCAATTACCTTCAAACCACTGCAGTGGGGGACCAGGATGTAAAGAAAAATAATCTGTGGATATAAATATGATATAGAGTAAATCTATTTCTTATCAGAGCAATGTGTTTCAGGGCCTCAGGGAATACCTAATACTGCAGATAATACCAAACCTTATAGACCTTGAAAGTGAAGTAAAGTGAAACATGCCCCCAGCAATGCTGAAGCATGCATGGACAGCCCGTTTATATTGGGTTTCAAGGTCTGATCTGCTTCCCTTTCCCATAGATCTTACTACACACGCACACACACACACTAAAATTTAAGTTTTAAATTACTAAGAAGTTAATAATGACTAATGATAAAGTAAAGTAGTAAAAGTCATTTAGTCTGGATAGTTGTTTCTGGAATTTTCCACTTAGTATTTTAAGACAGGAGTTGATGGGTAACTGAAACCACAAAAAGCAAAAGCACAGCTGAGGAGGAACCATTGTGTTGGAGATGCTCACTAGGCTAATAGGCTCTGACTGGACAGTAGAGGTAGCTCTAAGGCCAATATAGCAGTAGTTGTAGGGGCTGAACTGCCACTGAATATCTAGAAGATTCCAGAAGATTTGTTTCTCTTTATTTTGGTTTTGTTTTTCCCTTTGAAATACATTTAATTCTTCACTAAATAGATTGGTTTTGTCTAAGGAACTAGCAGGGATCACATATTTGTCAAGTGAACAAAACACTAATTTTACTGATGTATTAAATTAGAAAGATGAGAGACTCTTTTAAAGATTCCATATGCATGATCTCAGTTTTGCCAAAGAAAATATAATACAGATTTCCAGATTTTTGAAATAATTATATAATACATTTATTGTTGGAAAGCAATGAACTTTCAAGAGGTATAATCTATCCACTTTGCCATAGTATTGTTTCTTTTCAATAACTTGGAAGCTGAAGAAAATTTGCTGCACAAATAGTTTTCTGTTTTTAAAGTATATTTACATTGTTTTCTCATTCTGCAGCTGTAGATTTGCATCTCTATTTTAAGTTCTTAGTGGGATGGCATTAGAGATTTGGTTTCCACAAGAAAAATTCCCAGATGTTTAAAGAATGACAGATTTTCTAGTCATATTTAGCAGCAAAATAAGCCACACAAGAGTGCTGCTTATTATTATTTCATTACAAATAGGAAAAAGCTTTTACAGTATTAGCATGTAAGAAGTCATGATAACAAGTTTCTGTTGCTGTTCGCTGTTGTTCGGGAGCTGGATGGTGTGCAGGTCACTCTAAGCCTCAGGTCCTTACTTAAACAGAAAGAAGTGAACTGGTTTAAGGACTGCAGGTTTCCTTCAACATGAAATTATCACTCCAGAAACAGTATAATTAGTACAGAGGTGCTCCAAGATTCAAGCCTCTGACCCTAGAGACATATATGACCATAAGAAACAATGCTTTTTAAAGGCCAGAATTTTGCCTTTTCATGAACTATGGACATGATACTGCTCCCTTTGTAGAGAGATATTGTGCTGGGATGAGGGGCTAGTGGAAGTGACATTCTCCGGATTCTCTTCAGGACAGGATGTCTAAGGCATCAGATAGTTAAATACCTCTATCAGGTATAAAGGAGTTGGCCAAGTCACACCCTGGCTGGGAGCAGTGAGGTTGTTTTCTAGTAGCAAAGCATTAAAATAGAATTGGTCAGTAATGGAAGCATTGTGTAGGGTATAAATAAGGGATTCTAAAATGAGCAACGACAAATACCCCAGTTCAAGTTTGTTTCCCCCATTGTAACCATATATTAAATCCCTATGCCATGGTCTTTGCTGATTCTTTAGCGAATGAATGAAAGGTGTGGGTACTGTTTGAAGAAGAGCTGTGAAGACCATTTGCAATGGCTTGACATTGAGGAAATGATGAGGTCTGTAGAGCAGTCTGGTAGCATTGCAGAGGACCATCATATTTGTTAGTCTTCTCTTTGCTGAGACAAAATATCTGACAACAGTAGGTGAAGGAAGGAAGGCTTTGTTTTTGCTCACAGTTTGAGGGGACAGTTAGGCCATCATGGCAGAGGCCGCTGGAGTTGTTCCTATAGTCAGGACACAGAAAGACAGAGGAATGAGGATGCTGAGCTAGCTTTATCCTATGCAACACAGGACTGCAGCCCCTGGAATGGTGCAGTCCCCATTCAGGATGAGTCTTCCAGTTTCTGTTAGACTTCCTGGAAGCACACTTGTAGACACATCCACCATTGTGTTTCCATATTGATTCTGAATTCCATCAAGTTTCCAATGAAGAGCAACTGTCACAGAGGGGCAATGAGAAATCTCAGGACTGATTTGTAGAACATGCCATGGTACTTACATTGTTTGGGAAGAGGAACCTAACAAAACGAAGACTTCTTCTGTCAATCTAACTAGTTAGAGTGTTCAAACAATGCTTACGTGATTGCAGATGATTGAACACTATATGTTGAATGATTGATATATGTACTGTTAAGGTTTACTGTCCTCTGCCTTTCACTTACTATACTTTAAAGGGAAAAAAACTAACCATTCTGAATCAACTGATAGATTTTTATCTTTCTCTGGTGTAACTATTAGTTAGTATTCTGTTATACATTAATCCACATGTCTTTTGTTTCCTACTTTATAACTCTAAAAAGATCCGTTATGGTAGGCTTCAAATATGTTCACCGTTAACATTTTTATAACCTTTATAAACGTCACTCTACATAGCAAAAGGGACTTCGCTAGCATGATGAAGGTTTAAGACCAGGAGAGAGTCTTATCCTTGATTCTATAGGGGGATAAGCTCAGTACAAGGGTCCTTAAAAATAGCAGGGAAGATAAAAAGAGTTGACAGTGAAATTTCAGAAATACAAAAGTAGAAAGGATATATGAGGCATGAGATGGATTGTATAAGTATGGCTAGGTCTGAAGGCAAACGTGGCCACAAAACAAGAAGGTAGGTAGGTTTTGAAGCTGCAGTTACTCTCAGATCCACAGCCAAAAAGGATTCAGGTCATATAACCACAGTGGTTGAAGTTTCTAAACAGCCTATGTAGGCATATGTATGGATGATATCCTAGGCCCTAAGTTCTTAACCAGTACTCAACCTATGGGTCACCACACCTACAGCAGTCTCATATCAGATATCCTACATATCAGATATTTGCATTATAATTCATAACAGTAGCAGAATTACAGTTATGAAGTAGCAATGAAATAATTTTATGGTGGTGGGGTCATCACAACATGAGAAACTATTAGCAATGTTGAGAACTGCTATTAGGGCCTTCAGAAAGGGGCATAACTCCCCAAATATTTTTGTCTAATAATATACACTAAGATGTCAGACCTACATGGCTGTATGACTTTTAAAAATGTGTAATACGTTGTTCTGTACTGCTAGGTTTGTAGAAGTGTGTTAAGGCAATAATAGCGCAGGCTAGTCCACTAAGTTTACTATGAGCTCTGTGATCCATGTCTCTGCACCTTTGCCTATCAGCAGCACCTACTATGGGGTTAACATTAACAACAGTGAAGATTAAATGAGAAAGGATGATAAAAGGGAGGTCAGAAGAGAATACTCATTTTCCATAAATACTGTTAGAAAAGAGAGGGAAATTCTTCAGTCAAGAAAGACATGAACAGTAGACATAGAACTGGGGGCACAGAAAAGGCCTCATCCAGATGTTCACTGTGTGATGCTGATGCAGAGCCTTCCTGCATTGTGTTCTAGAGTTAGCAGAAGCACAGGCATGGCTTAGTCGTTCATGATCCTTTCTCATATCCCAGGACACCCTTTGTCAAAAAGCATGGATAAAGACTTCCATATTATTGTTCTTTATTCCAAATGGATTGGACATTATCTGTGTGGGTGTTACTTATCTACTCTCATTATCTTACCCAGGTACCTGAAATCTCACCTGGCCACCCATTCACTCCCTTATATGTCGACTATCATTATCCTGGATCAAGTCATTACTTATTTTAAATATTTTAGCTTTTAGACTGTATCACAACTACCAAAAGATGTGTATTGGTATACTTAAGCAACAATAAAAGAAACTCATAAAAGCATACCTGACTTAAAATATAGATTATTGCTGGAAACTCGGAAGGACATCTTGTTTTACCCTCAGCAGTACTCTTTTTTCTCCACAGGTAAATAATATGCAGACGTTTTATATATTTGAATGTTTCTCTAAGTATATCAGCTGCTTTTCCGTGGTAGTGATAAAACAGAAGGAATTATTTGGCTCATAATTCTATTTAGGAAGGGATCCACGATGTCGGGAGAACTAGAGAGGGATCCCTTATGTCAAAAGAGTTAAATAAGAGTCCATAATGTTGAGAGAGTTGAGAAGGGGTCCTAGAAGTTGGGAGATTAGGGAGGGGTTCCTTATGTCATAAAATTTAGGTCAGGGTCCAAGATGTTGGGAGAGGCACAGCAGCAGGTGGCTGAACCATGAGGTTGAGACCTCGCATCTCCATCCCCATTTCAAAAGGCAGACAAGAAACTGGAAGTAGAAATAGATGAGGCTATAACCCCCCAAGCCCTCCCCAAGTGGCATACTTCCTCTATCAAGGCTCATAAGTCTTCATAATTTCTCCAAACAGAGTCACCAACTGCAGACCAAGAATTCAAATATGCGAACCGATGGGGGGCCTGTTTTTCTCTTGAATCAGCACACTAAACAATGTGTAATTGCTTTTATGCTCTTTTGAAGCTAATAAGAATAATATAATCACTGTAGCAAACAAAACAATTCACAAGAAAATCTATATAGGCACATGCATATAACTGACAAAATATATGTATATATGAATATGTATGTACAAATATATATGCCTAAGTTCTTTTGTGAATTATTATTATTTGTTTACCATTAACTAATATATTCTAGAGTGCCCTGTATGCTGATTCAGTTGCCCTTCACTGATTTTCATCATCTTTTTTAATAGATCACAAGGTATTTATTCCATCTTAATGACAATTTGGTTAGTTTTCATGGGATCAAGTAATGTTTCTACAAACAATCATAAGCATATTTTCTGATGCCTATATAAGAGTTTTTTTTAGGGAGCATCTCAAGGACAAAATGCTGGTCCACGAGGTTTTTGACAATACAGTTTTCCCAGGTAATAAAAAAATTGCTTTCCAAAGTTAGTGTACTAATTTCATCCTTATTAGCTTTCTAACAACAACAGATCCTCTTGATGTCTCTCCTTTTCATTTTCATTCCCATTGTATCATAAGCTTTAATCTGGCTCTCTAAAATGCTCCTTTCTACAAGCTTTTTCCTCAGTTTCAGCCAAGATCCTGCAGCAACTTACTGCTGTCTACACAGTAAATACAAATTCTTGGCACTTTTCAAAGATCCTCATATTTTCTTTTCTCAAGTGCTCTTTGTGCTAAATCAGCCAATCTTTGCATTTTTCTTTCCCTCTTGTCTTGAATCTATATTCATCTTTGTCCCAGAGATTTTGTTTCTTAAATTTCCCTGCTTGGAATCCCACCCCTTTCCTCTTGCACCTAAATATGACTCATTCTCTGAAAGCTCCATTGGTACCCACCTTTCCTGTAATTCATACCTTGCTTATTTCAGGTGCATTTCCTAAAATTTCCCAGCACCACACATGCCATTCCTCGTTCATTACAACACAGGCTGGGAATTCACATGCCATGAATTTATGGGTGTCCCAAGGGGAAAAAGTAAGGGCTCCAAGAAAGTCAAGGAGTTTGCATTCAGCACAATAGAGTTGTCAATCATCACCTTCACTCAGCAGAGACTGAAGAGCAATTTATTGTGGGTAATTGAAGAGGGAATTAAAGCTTACGTGGTGTCCTGGACCTGTTCATCACCACTGTCCCTTATAACGTGATTCTGTGCGACTTACCATGAAAGATCATCTCAGAAAACTCCATAGTTCTGACCTCAATCTTTCTGTCCTTTATTTTCACCAGGGACTGACAGGAACATGTGTGCATGTCTAATTAACTTCCTTCCTATCTTTCAAATTTATGGTTCCGGCAAGTTTATAACTCTGTTTGGACAACTCCTTCTATGTAGGGGACTTCAGTACCGTACCCTGCTGAGTCTAGTCCTCTCTAGCCTTGAAGAACTTCCCAGGAAGCCTTCCTAGTGCATCCTCTCATACTCTGGTACTTCATGTGTACATAGTTTTAAATAAGTTAACTAACTTTTTGTATTAATATCAAACATCACTTCAGCCTTTGCTGGAGAGGATGTGGAGTAAGGGGAACACTCATCCATTGCTGG
>LOJH01046124.1:826-13461 GCA_001685095.1 Ellobius talpinus
CTCCTCCCCTGTACGTGGTCCTCCTCCCCTGTACGTGGTGCTCCTCCCTTGTACGTGGTTCTTCTCCCCTGTATGTGGTCCTCCTCCCCTGTACGTAGTCCTCCTCCCCTGTACATGGTCCTCCTCCCCTGTATATGGTCCTCCCTTGTACGTGGTCCTCCTCCCCTGTACGTGGTCCTCCTCCCCTGTACGTGGTCCTCCCCCCTGTGCGTGGTCCTCCTCCCCTGTACGTGGTCCTCCTCCCCTGTACGTGGTCCTCCTCCCCTGTATGTGGTCCTCCTCCCCTGTATGTGATCCTCCTCCCCTGTACATGGTACGTAGTGCTCCTCCCTGTACATAGTGCTCCTCCCCTGTACATGGTGCTCCTCCCCTGTATATGGTGCTCCTCCCTGTATATGGTGCTCCCCCTGTACATGGTTCTCCTCCCTTGTACGTGGTCCTCTTTTCTCCATCCATGCTGCATACAGTCCATTACTCTGTTTTCCTCTTCCCATCTCCCTTAAGATAGAACTCTGCCTTCCCTCTCATATTCCTGTTATTAACATTCATGTGCATGCACACACACACACCACATACACTCACACATCACACATACCACATACACAGCACATACATACACACACTCACACACCACACATACCACATACCACACACAACACCCATACACACACTCACACACCACACACAATCACATGCCACACACACACATTCACACACCACACACTCACACACACCACACATACAAACATCATACATACCACACACTCACACACCACACACGCACACACACACAAATCCAGACTTGTATGAGAGAAAGGATGTAGCATTTGCCTTTTAGAGTCTGCTTTATTTTGCTCCACATATGATCTCCACTTATATCCATTCTGCTGCAAGTGTCATGATTCAATTTTTCTTCACAGCTGAATTAAATTCCATTGCATATTTATATGCACCACATTTTCTTTATCCTCACATTGATTGATGAAAATCCTGTTTCTTAGTTATTTGAATAGTGTATTGATAAACTTGAGTGTGCAAGTGTCTCCCTGGCATGTTGGCTCAGATTTTTTTAAGATACGTACTAAAGACTGGGTTCACATTGCAATTCTCTTTTTTAGCCTTTTGGAAACCACCAGAGCTGTTTCCACGATGGTTATGTGAGTTTGCCTTCTCTACAGCAGTGAATAGGTACATTCCCCCACACCTTCACGAGCACCCCTCATCTCTTGTCTTTGCCATACTCTATTGGGGTGAAGTAGGATCTTACAGTAGTTTTAATATTTCTCTGATGACTAAAGAAGTTGAACACTTTTAAAGAACATTCCTTTGCCATTTGTGTAGAGAGAGGCTGTTTGTTTGTGTCCTGGCTGCCCAGACTTGATATAATCACACAGAAACTGTATTAATTACAAGACTGCTTGGCCAATAGCTTAGGCTTCTTATGAACTAACTCTTATATCTTAAATTAACCCATGTCTATTTTCTATGTATCTCCACGAGGCTCATGGTTTACTGGTAAGTTTCTGGCATCTGTCTCCTTTGGCAGCTACATGGCATCTCCCTGACTCTTCCTTCTTTTCTCCTCTATTTCTGCTTGGAATTCCCACCTTGCTCTATTCTGTGCTGCCATTGGCCCCAAGTAGCTTCTTCACTAACCAATGGTAATAAAACATATTCGCAGCATACAGAGGGGAATCCCACACCACATTTGTATCTCTCCCCTTGGTAACCATCTCTTCAACTCATCAGTATGTTCACTGGCTGCATGGTTTATTCTGGTATTTAATTTTCAGTATTTACAATCAAGATATTAATCCCCATTTGCTGTACAGCTATGAAAATTTTTTCTCAATTCTGAAGGCTGCCTCTTCACTCTCATGACTACTTCCTTTGTTGTACAGAAGATGTTTAATTTTATGGAATCCCATTAGTCAAATGTTGGGGTTACTTTCTGGGATACTTGAGCATTTTCAGAAAATCTTGATGATGCTTATATCTTAAAATGTTTAGCAGCTTAAAATGTCTAGCAGCTTCAGAGTGTCAGGTCTTCTATTAAGTTCTTTGCTCCATTTAAAAAAACAAACAAACTTTTGTTTATTTGTTTTTAACTAGTTTAAATCTAAGAGGGCTACAGCATGGCATAGATTTTGTGTCCAGCGGCCTCTGTGGGACTGTTGCTTCAGAATTTGGCATGAATCATGCCACAGTTTCCACAGGCTCTAAGTTACCTAACCCCAAATTATTCTGGTTTTGTGTGTTTTGCCTCCAGAAATCACTGTGTTGGTTTTGTTTGTTTGTGTTTTACCCACATAAGCACATCTCTCGTCTGACTAGACATTACACAAAAACACCTTTAATTTTAAGAAGAATCAGGTGTTTTCTTTAGTTCTGGAGACATCACTTACAGCGGAAAGGCCCTTGCACTGCAGCCTCCCAGACATATTTGGCCTTTAGAAGTCCTGCTCCCAGAGATCCTCTCCATACGCCAAGATGGCAGAAAGAGATGTTCCTGTTTTGAATGGACATTTTCTCAGAACAAGAGACTTGGAATTTGTTTTCTTCTTCTGTGTGTGGGTACACAGCTTCCCAGAATCATCTGTTGAGGAGCCATCACTGTCCCCTGCATGGTTTTGAAACCTCTGTGAATAAATATGTGCCTGTACCTAGACGTGTCTATTTCTGGATGTTCTATTCTGTTCCATCAGTGTGTTTCTGCTTTGTGCTGGTACTATTACATTTCCTTAATGTGGCTCTGCAGTATGATTTGACAACAGGTGTATGAGTGTCCAGTGTTGTTTTCTGTTTACAACGGCGTTAGCTGTTCAAGGCATTGTACTTCCCCATGAGTTCTAGTTTCTTTTAATGATTTCCACAGGAATTATATTATGCTATTGATGACTCATTTTCATGACGGTGTAATGTTCAAGGAAGGCTCCACTAGAAATGGATGACAATTAGGTTCTCATTCACAGCCAAATCCAATAGGCTTTTTAAAGTAGTAACCAAACACATTTTTAGTTTTCTTTTTATCTAGACAGCGAGCATTTTGAAAACTCTTTCCCACATCGTATTCCTGAAACACAGGCGCTGTACTGCTGTGCGTAGCAACCTCCCAATCATGTAAAGTAGGGGACCAGTTAGAGTCATTGCTCAATTCGACACTGTGGTGGTTTGAAATAAAGTGGCCCCCAAAGTGAGTGGCACTATTAGTAGGTGTGGCCTTGTTGGGTTGGGTGTGGCCTTGTTGGAGAATACTAAATCAGCACAGTAAGATCTGTGGGTTTTCTAAATACCGGTAATTCAATTTCCAGGAAATAAATCAGGGAAAAAATCTCATCCATAAAATTCCCTCTTTAAATTGATTGTCTATAGGGTTCTTCCAGCATTATGGCCCCTGCACACTCACATCTATGTACCCATTGCAATCAACAAATGTCTCTCCCTATATTATATAAGGATTAAGCCAAGCCTACATTTCAATCTCTGCTCTAGATTCTATCAGTGGAATCATCTTCCATTAAGCAGAAGATGTTAGCCCTGCCTGTTTTCAGAACCCGTACCCTGGGCTCAGGTCCCCAGATAAAATGTGGGTTTGGATCTGAGGTTGCCAAAGCAACAGAATGTCCATTAACCAGACTGGAAGGATCCTGAGTCATTGCTCTGAAGGATCGCATTTAATGTATAAATAAAATAGATCCCTGGCATTCTAAAATGGTTTAGATAATAGTTCCTCCGTAAGGCAGAGATGGATTGAAATTCAATACTCTTCCACGTGGCCATCAGCTGCTGAGATGCTCCAAATACCTCCATGTCAGTCTTGCAGCAAGTCTGAGCGCTAGCATCTAAAATTACATTTCTTTCCCCTTTGCTTTCTTTCTTCCTTTACTACAGATAAGTTGGAAGGAAGATACATCTCCTCCCTCCCTTCAGCTGTCTGCAACCTGACACTACGCACAGCGGTACAGCACCTGTGTTTCAGGAATACGATGTGGGAAAGAGTTTTCAAAATGTTCTCTGTCTAGATAAAAAAAAACTAAAAATGTGTTTGGTTACTACTTCGTAAAGCCTATTGGATTTGGCTGTGAATGAGAACCTAATTGTCATCCATTTCTAGTGGAGCCTTCCTTGAACATTACACCGTCATGAAAATGAGTCATCGATAGCATCATATAATTCATGTGGAAATCATTAAAAGAAACATTGGCCAGCAGCTTGTTTAATAATTTACATGTCTTCTTTTAAAATTATGTGTGTACAAGAGTGTGTGTGCTTGTGTGTGTGCGGGTGTGTGCTCACGTGTGCATGTGTGTGTGTCCATGTGTGCATGCATGTGTGTGTGTGTGTGGTTTATGTTCAGGCATGTGTGCTGCGAACTCCTTGTCAGAGGCCAATTGTGGAATCTGTTCTTTCCTCCACCTTTACATGGGTTTGGGATTAAACCAAACATTTCATGCAGTCCTTTGCTGGATGAACCACATCACCAACCCTACATTCCCTATACATTTTATTTTTATTTTATGTGTATGAGTGTTTTGTCTGAATGCATGCATGTGCATCATGTAGTGGTCTGGAGTTATGTGCAGTTGTGAGTCATCTTGTGGATGCTGGAAACTGAACCCAGGTCCTCTCCAGAGAAGTCAGGGCTCTTGGCCACTCAGTCATCACTCCAGCCTGACTGTGTTCCCTCTTGATAGTCCCTTAGATGAAATAAGGAGAGCCACTGGTACCTAAAATGCCATGTCTCATTAGTAAAGGGGCCAGGGATGCTTTTACTCAAGTGGTATAGGTAGTTCTCTAGTTTCCAACAACAGTGTTGGATTACTTTCCTGTTTTTCATTTATAATCAGAAGAAATTCTTTATAACCCATACTTGTCCCCATGGGATTAGCATAAGCCTATTATACTCAGAAGCCTGAATATGAGGGCAGAGAGACCCACACGAGAGAGCCCAGTCTTAGGCTGTACTTACTGCCAAAAGAATATATTCCTCCATCAATATGGAGCACAAATAGGACAATTTTTTGGTAAACTCAGTAATATCCATCATCAGCACCTCGCTTGTTTCTGTGTGATTTCAAAGACCAGGATTTATTTGAAAGGTTGGCTAAACTTTCAAATGATTTTCAACTTCTTTTTGATATGCAACTGTCAAAGGAAAGAATCTATTACAGTTGTTCAGATAAGGAAATTCATAGTTCATAAGGTATAAACACAGAAAGATGCAAGATTAACAGTCCACAAAGCTTCTCTCTCTCTCTCTCTCTCTCTCTCTCTCTCTCTCTCTCTTTCTGGGGCTCATCAGAGTTGCATGAGAAGCTTTAAATCTCTCTTTCTCTACACACACACACAATATATATATATACACACACACATACACATATATAGACAGCCACATGCTAGCTGAACTTGAGTCTGAACATGAAGTATAGGCCTTAATATACATTTTAATTTTGTGAGTGGGGGGATACTTTATTATTTGGGCTACCTGCTCCAGACCGATGTCTGAAACTTATTTGCAAAATGCAGTAAATAGTTTATTGTGCTTCCAAGTTCTGTGGAGAACAGCACTTATTGATTTGGAATTCTTCTGGATATTTGTGATATCTGGGATTTGAGCTGATATCTTGGGACACTAGGGGTGTGCCAAGGAACTGGGGGCTGGAGTCATCTGGTGGAGTTCTTCCTGACCATTCTGATATTAATAATAAGATTGGGTTGATGTCAGGGCCCTGATCAATTGGACCTCAGTCAGACACCTAGTTACTCATTCCTTTAGGTATAACTTGGGCTTTCTTGGAAGATGGTAGCCCAAGATCACCAAGCTTCCTCTGTAGAAGTTCCTAACTCCAGAACAAATGGCGTTGGAAAGGCGCCTCTGTAAGACCTTTTCTGCACCGTGCCTAAGGAAGCACAATCTTTGAGGTCCAGGAATAATGAGAACCTGAAAGAAAAATGACAGTTCACCTGCAGTGACATTTTGAAGTTGACATATACTGACATATACAGCCTGCAGCCAGAGCTGAGACCAGCCAAACTCATTCTCTGTAAACACTGGAAACGGAGCAGGACTGGAGTTGGGCTGTCTCCCCACATTTTGTCTGGGATGTGCCTGACTTGCCTCACCGTACATCTGATAGTGTCACCGTGTGTAAGCATCAGAACTATAAGCTAAGTACCACCAAGTTGATCATTTTACCGCTTAGGAAAACTGACGTTTGAATGTTTAACCACTCGCTAGGTCACAAGATAACAAAGTAACTAAGCAGTCTTGGGCAGATCGCCAAACCCAGCGTTTTCATTCCAAACTGAGCTATTCATCCCTTCCTATGAGGAATCCAGGAACTGGGGTGGCTGGTGGGGATTGTGTGTGGGGGGGGTGTTCAAGCAGAATTCTGCTTCCACCTCTAAAGATTCCTTCTTTCTACTTGTGCCCCCCCCCGCCCCGTCCCAGCTTCTGACCTTGCCCCTTGCCTGGACAGGACAAAGCCTTGACTGGTCTGTCCTGCAAGGTGTCTTGTGGTGGCCAAGGTCCCTTTGGCATGAGGCTAAGGGCGTGCCAGAGCCAGGAAATCTCCCAGGCAAGGGGAGCTGCATCGTTGCTAAGTGCAGGGATGAGTCGGATCCCCAGTGAGTCTCAGTCAGCTCGTGGGAAGGGGGCGGCGAGAGCCAGTGTGCTGAAGCCGAGGGGCGGGAGAGGGAGGAGAGTCCGCGCTGAACGGAGGGCGGCGCGCGCGGAGCGAACACCCACTCGCATCCTAGCGCGGGGAGGCAGCAGCTGAGACAGCGCCAGGTCAGAGCCGCTGCATCCCGCCCAGTCGGTCTCCGCCTGTCGACTTCGGGGCTCCAGAGGATGGAGGATTCCCGGGAGACCTCGCCGTCCTCCAACAACTCCTCCGAAGAGCTCAGCTCTGCCCTGCAGCTGTCCAAGGGCATGTCCATCTTCCTCGACGTAAGTATAGATGAAGCAGTTAGGTGGGCGCCTTGGGCATCACCACTGGGAGAGAGGAAGGGTCGGGCGCAGCCGCTGGCTGCGGGTGTTATGCGCTCAGAAACCACCCAAACTATCTCCTGTCCGCTGTCCCCCAGGGGACCCTAGGCAAATGCCAGAGAAAAGACTGCCGCCCAACTTACAAAAAGAGCTGTTCCAGGCTTGCGGCTTTGATTACAAGCATTCAGGAGACCAAAAAGTTCAATGTCCCAGCAGCCTGGGCTTCTGCTAGGGATGGAATGGGAACAGGAATCTCCATTGGTTGGTATAGGACTTGATTCCTGGCTTATTCCGGTTTGCTGGTAGGCACCCCCGTTTGTGCTAGGGAGCGCTGATGGAAGCCTTAGAAATTGTGTTGTACTCACCCCGCCTCTCCCAGCTGCCTCCAAAAACAAATTCTCTAAACAGTAGCCAAGGTCTCTTTTATGTGATGATTGTTTTCTTTTTGGTGCCCCCTCCCTTCCCCATCATTCCCTTCCCCTGAGTCTAAATTGTAATGGTTTTCAATACCTTCACTTCTGGCTTTGGACTGTTTCCCCTTTGGTCCCACTCGCTTGGGAACTGACTTCCTTCTTCCGTGTCTCTAACATGACTATTCTTTTCTTTCTGTGCTGTTTTTCTACCCTCGCGCTGTGATTTCTCTCTCTCTATGGCAGTTTTAGATCTTATGTGCTCCTGGATTCTGCTCCAATGTGTCCTCTGCTGGTTCAGTTCTCTGTGTTTCTCACCCCGCTGCCCTGTTAGCTTCCTTGGCTCTCCTATCCCCTGTCACATACCTTCTGGGCTCTGGCTCTCCCCAGGGCTGCTCACTTGTCAGATTCACTGGGTTCCAGCAGGTAGTGTCAGGCTCAGTGGAGGCAGATCTAGCGGCTGCTTGTGAGCATGCTTGGAAATGTACATAGCACGCCGCCCAGGAGCCCTGTTCGTCCCTGCCCATCCCCTCTCCAAACCATCATTTCTTATTACAGTCCAAGCAAGTAGGAGGTGGGCCAGAAGCCAAACGTACTTGATTGTGAAAAAATGAAAATATGAGGAAATCAAATACTAGCATCATAATGGGCAAGCGGAGATTTTGACAATAATGGGGGGGCAGGGAAGCAAGGAGTCCTCACTTTGTCTTGAATGATCTAGAAATACATAACAATAATTAAATCTTGTATAAGGCACTTGATTGAAAGTTCAGTCCCAGTTCTTGAAAACCTCCCTTCATCACTATTTTGTTCCAACCCAAGATTTGGGTTATGGGGGCCAGCCATTTTCTTCCCTCGAAAACACAAATCTCTGATTTCCACTTTTGGCAGCACCAAATTGTTATAGTTTATTTTTCTTAGGGGGGGGAACGGTCTTTACACGGGTTCAGTCGATGCTTTCATTAGATAGTATTATTTCTTCATGCCCTGCCATTTAGGACATAGCCCTTGAGGAACTAAGCAGGGTGAGTGTGTAAAGAGAAGACATGGGAAGCCAATCACTGCCCCCCCACTCCACCCCTCCTCGACCTCTGTATCAGGAGGAAGTCAGGGCCTTGCTCATCCAGAGTGCTGAGGAAGGAACTTATGTAAGGCATGCATTCTGAGGGCAAGTGGGACCTCCATCACTTTGGGCCTGACTTCTGCTCCGCCCTCCAAGGATACTGAGTGCTACCTTGTGATTTTTATACTATGCATCTAACAAGTCCTGGTTACACTCCGCTCTGGTGAGGGACATATAGAAACTATGTAAGGAGAGAGTCAGGCAGACAGACCAGACCATTCTCAGCTGGAGTTAACTTCAGTTCTCTAAAACAAAAATCTAAATCTCATTTATTATATATGCAGGGTTGCTCCCAAGTTCTACAAACAGTGTAAGGGCTCTGCCCTGAAGGAGCTTTCATCTTTGGACAGAGCTCCCCTGGCTTCTTAAGTCCATTTCTAGAATTGAAGAAAAAAAGAAAAAGCCCCACCTGATTCCACAGGAGATGTGTGAACGAGCTTGTTTTTCAGTGAAATGTAGTCTCAAAAAAAAGTTTAACTGCGGTTGAATTTTTTCTTGGATAGAAAATATGTTGTTTACACATTTCTGAGTTATTTTGTGAAAAAAATCTAACACTCTGATGAATGGTGTGACATGAAAAAGGATAGGTTATTTAGGGATCTCTGAATTATTCATCTCTGGATCGAGTTGCTCTTAGCAAAAACAAAATGTGAAACATAAATACATCACTTGATTTGATTAGATTTAGTATATTCTAGTAGCATTGCTAGGAATGGTTGCTGTCTGAATTCTATTATGATCACAAGGAAAATGTGGTGGACATTACCTGTGCTAGGGCAGGAAAGGCATGAAGCCACTGAAGGACTTTTGCACCTCACAGACTAATTTCCAAATCTGGGGAGAACCAAATCCTAGTATTTAAACTCAAGTATCAGTGAAACAGTCAGTCTTTAGACTTCTTAGAGAATTTACTTACACGTCATTTGAGGATACTGTTGACATGAATAGACTCAGCAAGCTGGTTAGAATCGAGAGATAAATGGTTGATGTGAATATGAAAATCAGATTTCATAAGTCATTATCTTTTGTTTCATTTTCTTATCTTATACACAGAAGTAGCCGTGAGTCTGATACTTACCACCTAAGAGTGATGTTGTTAGGGATGGTCTAGAAAACAAAGGGGTAAAAAGAACACATGCAACATACATTTGAAGTATTGTGATATGTCAAAGTCTCATATTAAATTCATAAACAGCTATAGCTAAATTCACAGGAACTGCATAAGTATAATCCACATTGTTTCCCCGAATATGGCAGAATTACAGATCACTTTATTGTAACTACTTGTGAATAGCTACTGAAGGCAAATTAGAAGGCCGGCACCCAGATATGCTGGCACACTACGGCTGGGCACATTGACACAGTGCACACCTGCCAGTCATGGGACAGGACCAGAACTGACCCCAGTATACGAAAAACACAGGAGAATCAGAAGGCTGACAATTACTTTTCTTTTCTACTGCTGTACTATACACCCCCAAGTTCCCTCATTCCAGATAACGGGGAATAAAGTCCCATTTAAGATGTGAGTCCCTGAAGCACTGAGGTGCTCTTTTGGTTAATCTACTCTGCTTCTGTGCAGTGGGAGAACCTCCAGTTTTGCTCCTGACACAGGAGAAACTCCAAAAGAAATGAGCTGTATCTCCACTCATCCAATGGCATTGTCCTCTTCAAAAAATTGAATTCCCCTTGATTTTTCTTCCATTCAGAGCTGGGCATCTGACCCAGAGCCTTGTGTGTACTAGGAAGGTGTTCTTCCTCTGAGGCACAACTCCAGCCTTTCCTTACTTTTAATTGAGAAGTAAGAGGGCCTTCTCCATATTATTGGCAAAGTGGGATTGAAGCTAGAAGGTCAGAAAAGAGTTACGGCTCTCCATTTTTTCCCCTCCATCTTGGTGTATAAATTTATGCAAGGGACATGGCCTGGAAGGTCAGAACTTGGTGAAAAATGAGTAACAGCTCCTCCTTCTAAACACTGTTTTATCTGATGCTCAGCAAGTACTCGTTTGTGTGAGAGATGAGATGGGGGGGGATTGTCAGAGCAGTCAAGGTTTTCTGACACCACAATTCCAGGACTGAATTCTGCTATAGCCACACATCTCCCATCTCGCCCAGTCACCCATGCACACTGGATTACTTAAACGAGATTGTCCATTTTGGAAAATGCCGAAAGTGAAAGAGTAGACAATACCAGCTTTTGCTATATTTTTTCCCACAAAGGATTTACCTGGAAGAGCTGAGAAGAATGGAATAGGATGTGCTTATTACATTTTAGACCTGTTTTCCACGGTCAACTTCCCTGCAGCCTGAGGGCAACCAGTGGTGTGGTACCGAGCACCTATTGAGTGCCCAGGCCTGTGCACTGCTGCTCATCCCGTAGCTCTTTCCTTCTATACATCAGTCTATGCTCTGTATGAGCACCAGTCTCCTGCTGAACATCCTAGTCTATGCTCTGTATGAGCACCAGTCTCCTGCTGAACATCCTAGTGTCCCTGGATCCTGCCCAGGGACTAAGAGCCCATCTTATCTTGAATCTCAACATGCAGCCTGGTCTGAGGCACTTGTTAGTTCAGTGAATGGTGACTCTTTTATGCTTGCAAGATAGCATTTATGTTTAAAGTCTGCCCCAATAACTTAAAGTGAGAAATAAGGAATTCCATGTATAGGTGCCAAAGAGTATCTTTGAAGGTTAAATAAAAAGAAGACTCTGTACAATAATCCTTAAATAGCAAAGTCCAGTATCCCTTGTATTTAAGCTTGTATTTAAGCCTGTATTTATCCCTTGCATTTAAGCCTGAGCATATTTAAATTTATTTACCATGTCTCTAGTGCAGGCAGCTGTTAAGAGTAGCTGACTGAACTCCGTTCTCATCGGCAGAGCATTTTTTACTTATTACTTTGTGAGCTCTGAGGCAAAATTTGCAGAAGGGGCAGTTCTATCCATACTTAATTACAAGAATTTAATAACATGAGCTACTGTCTTAATTTCATCTCCCCTAGGTGCTACCTCTGGTTGTTATTTATACAATGAAATGATGGAATTCCCGAATCCAACTCCTTGGCGTGTGGTTGATTCTGTTCCCATCATTTCCCATTCTTGGGGACTCAATAAGATTCAGAGTCCCCAAGAATTGGCTCTCAAACCTTAGAGCCAATCTAAGATAAGAGACGGGATGTGCTTCCTGCTTCCCTGGTTTGGCTGTAGCTTTTCAATTTTGGAAGACAGGAAGAAGCTGATCACTAAAGTCTCCACCAGCAACTACTCCAAGCAGTAAAAAGAATGTGCATTGGTCTTACTTCTTACCATGAAGTCATCTTCTTTTGGTCGTGAAGTTTATTAAATGGAGGAGCAGTTTATGTCTGATAGATAGAGTGGCATCTGACCATCTGTTGCTGGGAGAGTTTCATGAGAGAGGCTTGTGAGAAGTAACATTGGCATTTTATAGTAGAAACCATCTTAGTGAAGATTAGGTTTAGCCATACTTCACATCTGTGCAGTGGGAAGAATGGAGGATGCTTTTCCTAGGAGAGGATGAAGGAAAGCTTAAAAGTGGGAATACAGCAGTAGTAACAGGAGCTTGTGTTTTTAAATTGTTCATTAAGAAGTGCACATCTAAAACTAAGGGTAGTTCCAGTCATTTAACAATAATTTAAGCTTACTCAGGAAAAACAAGATCCTCAAGGGCTCTTTCCATATAATTAAACTTTGCATTTGCAAAACTGTAGATGGTCATTTTCTACAGCTGTGTATGAAATAAATTATGTCTTCCAGTTGGTTTTCTGCAGGTACCTACATCACATGGGGCTCATTTAATTGCTCCTAACAGAGGGAAACAACACATGTTTAGGGTTTGCATATATAATAGTGTGTTGATCTCTTACAATAAACAGCTAAGATTGTCTCCTTAGGGTCTAGCCAGGGGCACAGAGAGTGCCATTGGTTTTTCTGAACCTCACAACACAATTTTCTGGAGTGTTGATTCATTTCAAGTTATAAATTATATTCATTTCATAAGGGGGCCATAGCAACTCCCACCAATGGGGTGGCTCACACCTAAGAACTCCTAAGACCTCAGGGTTGTGAGGCCCAGTAGGGTATAAAGAAGGTGCTGTA
>LOJH01046125.1:0-12654 GCA_001685095.1 Ellobius talpinus
GGGGGGCGGGGGGAGCCAGGCATTACACTAAGGCATTCTGTCTCTGTCCAGTTAGCCTGTACCACACCTGCCTTTCCTGTGGCCCTGTGGTGTTTATTGATGCCTCTGGATACCTCACAGGCTTATAATGGGTCAGAAATTTTAAATAAATTGAAGCTATTATGAATCCTGGAACCTCTTCAGTTGTGCTCCTTGTATTACCAAGAATCATAGAACACCGTGCCCTTGTTAGAACTAAATGGGTGGGAATTAATTCTAATATGTTCCTAAGGCCACAAAATACAGTATTTCAGAACCACTCATGTCATTAAGATCATCACTTCTTATCTAATGACACAAAGAGCCAGACTGCGACTTCACACTGAGTAAAGTGCAATGTCATAGCTATTCACCAGGTGTAATGATGTGTAGATTACATGACTTCTTTCACCCAATACTTGGAAATTCTATGTGTTTGCTTTCATTTCTATATCATGTTTCCCTTGACCTCTGGTCTTCTTCATAACAAAGCACAGTGCAATTTCCTTTTACATCTATTACAAAGCCACATGCTTCTGTTACATGAAATTAAGTAAACATTTTGGTAAATATGAAAGGAAAGACGTCAGAGTGTCCTTGTTTTCTTTATAAATGGAATGCTGAGTTGAAGAGAAAGGATTGAGTCACTCTAACAATGAAATGCTACAATATCGAGGATATTGGACAAAATATCACTTTTCCTCTTTTGAAAATGATATTGTATGGAAAACCTTCAAGATAGAGACTCACAAAACTTTAGTTATAGGATTCAATTTTCAGAGAAAAAATTGCAATATGAACATAATAGAAAAATTCTAGGACTTAGAGTTCATGATCCATTTTAAAGGGTAGAGCGGATGTGATATGATAAATATTAATCTAGGGGAGAAAAGAATGTACTTTATGGAAGATTTCAGTTCAAATTTCCTTTTCTTTTGGTGCTATGAGCTGAGACTGGAAAGAATGTACAACGTGTATACACAGTTCTTACATGTGCCTTGTGGCATGGTCTTTTGTTAGCCTTGTGGATCAAAGGGACCCCTGTAGTGCAATTAAGTTTTGTCTAGTTCTTTGGCTTTCAGAGATGGATGGAAGGGATGTGTGATCTCTCCCTTTCATAAGCCAGGGGCATGATTATTTGTGACTGCTAGGACCTCATTTCTTCCCCCATTATGCTCAAGGAGTTCTGGTGTTTGTTTGTTTTGCCATGTGCACAATTTCATTGTTACAGTCTCCTGTTCCCTTATACAGCTGATCACATAACTGCTTTTCTTTGTCACTTCTGCTCCCTTAGTAACCGACTCTTCTTGCTACTACTGGCTCTGCCTGATACATTTCATTCCCAAACTGTGGATGAGGGCTGCCTTCTCAAAACCCACTCAACAGATCTGTTTGGTTTTCATCTTGTGATAACCTGGAAGAACAGCACCACTGAACGGGCGCTTGTCAGAAAATGTGCTCCAACCTCCTTGCCCCTGTCTAGGCTGCGCTACCTCCTTCATTCCTTGCCACTTGCCTTGAAATCAAATTCTGAAGGCCTTCCTTATCCCTTACCTGTAGGAGTCATACTTTTCACATCTCCAGTTCCTCCCTCTTTCCCAAGAGAGAGGCAGAAGCCCTGAGCTCTCATTATAAGAACTGCCAAATGGTTCCTGTGCATGACAGACATTTTTCTATATCACTCTATCGAGTTAACTGCTCCTCTTAAGAACATCTGATCCTGGGATTGCCACTACTTCAGTCAAGACTGTGTAGTTGATCTCTCACTCCTTTGCCTGCAAAAGCTCTCCAGGTGGTATCTCTGTGAGATAAAGAGATACTTAAATGTAAAAATATCTACAGGGACCAATGTGGTGACAAATACTTTTAATCTCAGCATTTAGGAGGCTTGAGGATGGAGGGCCATCAGCTTGAGGCTGGACTATGCTACATAGCTAGTGACTGTCTCAGCAAGCAAAACAAATGTAGACTCCAGGTTCAAATTGTTCAGAATTGTTCGATTCTCCAAAGCTGCTGGTTTACAAGAGATGAATGTAATTATGGAATCTGGAAGAAGAAGAACTTAAAGGAGAGGCCTGATAATATTTCCAAGTTTATCAAAAAAAATTCTGGGTTTCATTCTTTTCTTCATTTAAGTATTTGGACATATACTTAATGGATTCTTGTCAAAGGTCAAATACTCCAAGATATTTTGGACACAAATCTTACTTTCAAAACCTTATATAATCTCTTGGGGGAGAGTTGACATAAATATAGAGTGACATCGTCGAAAGCTCTGTGTGCCCTCATAAACTTACAAGATCTGCTCTTCAGAAGTTTGTTTAATGAATAATAGAAATTAAAATGAATTTTCATTAAACATTGCTTTTTATCTTTTCTATTTCCTTTAGTAATAACACAGAGCACTTTTGACTATGTGATTGGTCATCCCTGGTGTAGTGTATAATGAATTTTGACAATTGAGCCATGCTTGTTACAAATATAATTTTAACATTTTTAATTTTTCTTGCATGTTATCACCCAGTCTTGAGAAGAACTCAGCACCCTTGAATGTTATCATCATCTTATTAATTCTTGTCAAGGGTACTCATGACTTCACATTTTTACTTCTCCATCTTGTTCTCCTACGCAGTGGCTTTTGTGTAGTAGCTACTTTGCCACATGTTTGCCAGTAGGTGCCGGTATCTGATATGACTTCAAGGTGTAGATCATCCACTTCTGGGGGAAACGTGTTTTCATGAGCTCAGAAAGAGCAAAGGATTCTTTCTATATACAGGAAGCCTCTGTCAAATCTTACTTATGGTGTGAACTTTTTCTGAGATGTGAACAAATTCTACACATCCCAAATAAGGCATCAATGATAGAAGCAAAGACACAGTTCTCCTCAAGAGCAGCTCAATGTGCCAATAAATTTACTGGGGATTACTCCAGGACCATGGACAACTTGTAGGTGGCTACACCACAGAAGAAAAACTCTTGCACAGCAACTGTTAAATGCATATAAATCTTTAGGGGCAGGCAGGGCCTTGAGAGCCCCTTTCCTCCCATGATGTGTGTGTCATCTGTCAGTAATCACAGCTGGTTACAGCTCAAGTCGACAATGGCAATGTTTTTCCTGGAGAACCATGTTCCAAAACACCAACTGAAAAATGGCATGATTTGGAGTGAGGAGTAGACTCTGGTACCATTCTTTTTCCATTTAATTCCTTTATATATCTTCATGAGCATTCTACACACCATGATACTTTAAAATGTATTTTAAAATCAACTTAAAGGGCAATTATGCTATCCAATTATTCAAACATTCAATGAACTCTTACACATTTGTATAATTCAAATCTACAGTCATGGTACCCATGTTGTTTTCTTCCCATGCTTGGGGACTGAACCTTAGCACATTCCAGGCAAACACTCTACCATTGAGCTTACTGGTAGAATTTGCTATTGGTGATCTTTGTTCCAGGATCTAAGGTTGAATGGATGATTTAGGTTAAGGTGGCTTTAAAACAAATCAAGGTATCTTTGAGAATGAGGAGAGTTGCAGTTAATAATTACATCTACATAAGAACCATAAACTGGGATGTACAATCTGGGGTGCAATATTACACATCAGAATACACAAACTAGTCAAACACTCAGGTTGCACTAAAATTTTGTTTTAATTGGCATATACTTGTATATATGCATCGGGTTTAATATGATCTTTCAAGGCATTTATACAGTCTGTAGTGATCAAACTAATTAGCGTATCTACCACTTATATATTTAGTGTTCATATTTATCTTTTAAAACTATTTTGAAAAAGTAATTGCTATTCTAAAATATATCTGTAGTTCATGTGTATAATTTCCAAGTTAAAGACAGAATTTATCATGGGAACATATAGAAACTTTTGTGTATGTGAGAGAAACATCACTTTAATACATGGTTTAGTTGTGTTGAGATGAAGCCAAGATGAAGATGTATAAAAATATGAAATATTATCTTTAAAAAATATCTTGTTTGGAACTGTATTTCTGAAGAATTTTGCTGAATTAACGGACTTTTCTCTTGTTTGTGCTTCCTCTGAAAGGAGAGAATTATAGGGCTAGTGATGTATGGGATAGAGCACCAGACAGAGGTATTTTATCTGAGGAGAAAATGGCTTTTCTTCTAAGCAGTAAGAGCCTTTCAGTCAGTATCCCTGAGAATGGTTATGACTAACGGGCTCTAGAACAGCTTTCAGATTTCTATACTCATAAATCATCTGCTGCTTACCATAGGGCTTCAGTAACATTGATAGCATCGTACTTTTGTCCTTTATGCAAAACAATAGTGTTTATCCTGTTTTGGTGAAAAATGGGCCAGCGAACAAGATCACGTATTGCTGAGATAAGAGAAGTGAGGGCCAATCTATAAAGGACAACAGACCTGAGGAACAGGTAGGAGATGGCAGACATGGTCTGTGGGAGATTGAAGGGCCAAGTCTAGCAGGATCCAGGAAAATTAACAACTTTTTAGGAACCCTAGAAGCCTTTGAGAACATACCTTTCTTTAGCTCAAAAAAAAGGATCTGAGGGCTAGAGAGATGGCTCAGTGGTTAAGAGCACTGGGCACTGGTTGATCTTTTAGAGAACTCGAATTTGCTTCCCAGCACCCACATGGAAACTCACAATTTTTTGTAACTCCAGTTTCAGGGCTCCAGCACCCTCTTCTCGACTCCATGGCCCACAGGTGGTTCACAGACAAACATGCAGGCAAAACTCCTATATGTCTAAAGTAAAAATAAGTCTTAACAAGGGGATCTGAGAAAGCTGGAAAAGTGGAGTTGCATGTACAAAGCCCCTTCACATGTGTTTGTTTAAAACGACTTTAGTGCTATAATTGAGAGAAATAAACACTATAATTCATTTGCTTGTGATCCTTGTAGAAGTAAAATTTTAAAAAAGTGTTAAATATTCTGAAGTCAATCAGGTAGTCTAGAAATAAACTGAGGAAAGTCAAACGAAAGAGTAATTGGAATTCAGGGAAAATTTTAGTTAAACCAAGCAGATAAATTCCTTTCCAGCAAAAGCTGAAAGCAGCATAGGCTCCAACACTGTTGGAAAATCTTCGTAACTATGGTGAGTATAAAATGGCCAAGATCATCTATGGGGCCCTTCCTGTTACAGATCCTGTATCTTGACAACCTTGTCCATGCTCTGAGAGGAAAGTAACAGTTTAATGATTTACTAATTCTATTTACTCAGCCATTATGATTTTGAGGTGGTGATGGCTAGTTACTTTCCCCCCTTTTCAGGGATGCTCAGAATATAGATTACATTTCTAGTTTTCCTTATAATCGAGGTTGACATATGAATGCGTTTTAATCAAAGGACTATAACCTGGCTGGTATCGAAATCATGCTTCTTCGGCCTCAGCCTCCGGGTGTTAGAATTATAGGCCTTTATCACCACACCTGTCTCTTAGAAAACTATTTCTTAAGGAATAAAAATCTATATTTCTTCAGCATGCCTCTCTTCCCCCTGGTTGAATTACAGATGTGATGACAATAATTTTCATGCCAGAGCAACTGTAGCAGAAGCAACAAGATAGATAGAGCCTAGGCCCTTGAGACTGTTATGTGTTAATCAGTCTTCTTGACTTTTTGCAGCTTTTTACACTAGGTGAGTTCATTTTTCCTTCTTCAGGTACCTTTGCGGATGAACATATCCCTGCTTCATTTAGTGCAGAAGTCTCAATCCACTTAAAATTAGGAAACATTTTGTCTTTGCTGGTAAGTATATTCCCTACCCATGTAGTACATAGATAATTATACCTATCACTGCTGCAATGCTGTGACAATTGCAAGATCTTAGTGACACACTCCCAGTGGGTTAGAGCAAACGTTTTCATGGCAGTGACAGAGACGCAAGAAATGAAGGATTTTTTTCAAGCCTCTATCTGATTGATCTTTGTGACTGTTTTGGTGTCTAAAGATTGTACCTGAACTCAGACACAAATGGAATATATGTGTCTCTTGATGAGAATTGCAGTCACTCGGCAAAAGTCATGAATAGGGTGCAGGGCAAATTGCTGTCATTGAAGCGATCAATCTAACCTGAATACCAATGTTTGAAAAATAGGTTTCAAATATAATTTGGGGACAGCTTTTTATATTACTGTGTGTAGACTTGATAGTTGATATATTTGTAATATTGAAGCAAATACAGCACATTATCTCTAACAAGAGACTAGATATGATTATGATTCCAATTTCAACTGCATAATTTTTGCATTGATTTTAATCCTTTAAACTTTGGAAGGTGGAAGACAAATTTAGTGTTCTTAAATACAGTGACAATAAGAGAAGCTGAGGTTCACTAAATTTTGAGCTATAATTTAGATTGTTAAACACTGACTACTTGTTAAGTATGTTGTTCGGGAATTTTCTTCACTATTACCTCTTCTAAAAAAATTCCCTGACAATTTTGTAAAGGACTGTATCTCTAAGTTTGTATCCTACCACTATCTACTATTATGTTATATATTGGTATATTACCTGTTTTACCTGCTAAATGTTCTTTCTACAAAGGCAAAGTATTCTGTTCTGCTTGCTATTGTACTATGCTCAGAATACCTATAAAGGGTGCTTGGCTTGTACTAGGTGCTCAAACATTTGCTGACTGTACCCGGGGTTGCATGTACAAGACAAGGCTATCAACATTCTGTCATGGAGGGGGAGAGTTCATGAAGACCCACCCTTTCTGAGGATTGACAGGCAGTTAACTGTAGCAAGGGGTAAAATTCAGCAGGTTCCACTCCACTGGACAATTGATTGGCAGTTAACTGTAGCTAAAGGGTGCAGAGCTTACAACGCCCCTCCCTTCCCTGAAGAGCTAGAGGCAGTTAATGGTTGCAGGGAGAAGGTCATTTTTCAAACAGTATGGGCACTGATAAGGTGCCTATGCTTCTGCAAATAATCTCTCACGCTTCTTTTAGCAAATGTAATAAACTCATGGGTTCACCAAAACACAAAAAAGAAAAGACTTTAAAGTAGAAATGGAACTAATCAGGAGGAGAGGGAATCAGCCCAAGTAAGACCCAAACAAGAAAGGCAGTATGATCAAAATACATTATATATGTGTATGAAAATGTTACAATGAACCCCATCACCGTGTATAATATATGTGATGTGCATGTATGCTTTGTATGAATTTATAAATATATTACATAAACGTGGAAATCCAAAGTACATAGTGTTTTTCTACATGTAAAAGTTGCTCAGGGATTAAAAAATTCGAACCCTGATTTCAAAGAGTCTTCAAGATGCCCAAGGGACAGGCATGAAGCCCTGACAGTTAAATCCCAGGAAAGGAGCAGGGAAATGATTATATTACAGACTCTCCCCGGAGGGGCTGGGACAATGCTGGCAAAATCCAGAAAACGAAGGGATTGGGGGAAAATGGAGGCAAGAGGATCTATTAAATCCTCCAGGACTCCTAAACTGAAACTGATTTTTGACACTCTGAAAGCCCTCTGATGGATGAAAACTTCAGAATTATAGATGTTTCTGTACCCAGGAACACTAATGAAGACCCTCCAGATACATTCCATTGAGAAAGAAGAACAAGATCTCCTGAGTAAATGGGGACCTTGGGGGAGGGTTGAAGGGGGGAGGGGAGAGGCAGGAAGGGGAACAGAGAAAAATGTAGAGCTCAATAAACATTAATTAAAGAATGCATTGGTTTATTGTTTTTTTTTAAAGAAGAACAAAGGATGAAGGCAACCACTGGGAGAATTAGAATGATGTAGCTGGTCTGGCAGAAATGAGATATTCTTTTCTTTTTTTTTTAAATTGAGATATGGTCTACCTATGTGGCCCTGGCTGCCCTGGAACTCAAAGAGATCTTCCTGCCACTGCTTCTGGAGTGCTGGAATTAAAGGTATGTGCCACCACAGCCTGCTGAAACACTTGAGTCTCTTAATCTGGCTATCAGATTGTTCAAACCGTGGAGTCTATAGAGTATAAGGGAGGAGGTCAATCTTCAACTGCTTCTAAGGTTAAACAGTTTGGTATAAATGTACCTTGTAAAATATTTAAGATAAAAACATTATTGTTTACAAAAGAATCTGTATTCACTGGATTATTAAACTCAATATTTATGTTTATAGATAAAATGTTCTTATGTATTATGTAACTGACAAATACAACATGGCAATTTGATACACACACACACACACACACAGTTACCAGTAACATATCACAGTTTCAACATAAACTCCATTTGGAAGCTTGCTTTATCTTTTCTACTTTTCCATATACATGCATGTATGTATATATTTATTTATTTTTATTTTACCAAGTCAGGATCTTGCTACATAGCCCTAGCAGGCATGAAACTCATTATGGAGATAATAGATCAGGCTGGCCTCTCCCATTTGTGTCTGCTCTTGGATCAGCAAGCTTAAAGGTGTCTTTTACCACATTCAGTTGAAATCTATATTTAAGTTTATTTTATATATATGAATATTTTGTCTGCATATCTGTCTATGTACCACATGCATGTCAGCTGCTCACAGAGGCTAGTGGGTGTTGGGACCCCTGGAAGTGGAGTTACAGATAGTTTTGAGCAGCCATGTGGTTTCTGGGAATTGAACCTGGGTCTTGGTAAGAGCAGTTAGTGCTCTTAATCACTGAGCCAGCTCTACATTTTTTCTTCTTTTTAAGTAAAAGACAATGAGCTCCTTTCTTCATCTTTACCTGAGAATTTCATTAATTTTCCCCTTTTCCTTGAATAGTTATATTTCCTTGGAGTGTGAAACTTGTCTTTCCAAAATTTGGTGTTATAATAGACCATGGCAGGTGTTTTGTATATTTAAAACTGTAACATTATGCCTTCTTTCTTGTTATGACTCTGTGCTTGTTAGGATGTTAGATTAAGTACATGAATGCTCTTAGCAAAAGAAAAAGGAGGAAGGGTTTAGTCACTGTGGTGGTCAATATGTCAGATGTGCTCCTGGCTGTGTAAGGGCTTAGGAAGCTTCTCTTCAAAAATAGAAATTATACTCACAGGCTGACTCCCAGTAGGGTACCTGCCCTTTTCTCTTACAAAACCTCTGAGAAAGCGAGTAAGCGAGACCCCTACTGGCAGGCACAGTCCTGAGTGAGCATGGCCTATATAGACCCCAGTTCAAATCTAACAGAAGCTTTATTATGAAATCTAATTCATGTAAAGTCTTTTCTGTCGTTCATACTATCTACTTTTGATTGCTCTTCTCTAAGATCAGTTAACATTTCAGTGTTTTGACCTGACAATTGGTTTTAAAGTGTGACTGTGTTTGTGACTCTTGTTTACTTCAATGTATGCATGATTTAAAAAATACACAGTAACTAATCAGCCAATTTTGTAAATTTTCATTCTGCAAAAGTATAAAGATTGCCACTCAGCTAAGAAAGTTATCTGTTTGTGAATATTATTAAAAGATTTTTTTAACGTTTTAGTTTCTTAATTTTTAAAAAGAATAACGAATAGATATAGATGATTGTTTAAAAAATAGTTTATATGCCTTGTATGATACTTGTTTATTGGGGACTATATATTTACATATATATATTGTATTTATGTGTATATATACATATATGTATGCATACATATACATACACAGTATAATATAGACATGTATACATGCATATAAATGTTGTATACACACATATATATATAAAATATACTATATAAATATAAAATATGTAAATGGCTGCTTGCCATCTTCTTACCTTCTAACAATTTAAAATTTACGCTGTTTGAGCTTTCTGCATTTATTTTTAATAATATTTCTGTCTGTAACAAAGATTTAGACTAAGGCAAAAAAAGGATATGAGGGAAACAAATATCTCACCCTAATTATAAAAATTCACAGTTTGGGAACTAATAAAAAGTCATCTGTTTCAAAACTGTTAATGTAAAGATATCAGTGTAAGACTATAACAGGGATGCCAGTGTTAACCAAATGGATTCTGTGGGACAGACACAGACTAGACTGTCTAGGAGAGCAAACAGGTTGAAATGCAGAGAGAGAGAAAGTAACCATTTTATTGACAGCTCCTGGTGGGGTGTTAAGAGCAAAGCAGAGTGGGTAGTGCAGTGCTGAGTTAGGTATTTTATAAAATTCCTGAATGCTCCCATCTTCCTTATTAGTTTGCACATATTTTTTTTTCTGAGCAGGTCTTTTCTTCCCCTTGACTTTTTCCATGAGAAAGAAACAGCCCTCTTAGGAAGCACATCTCTGTTCTCTTTAACCCTCTCTATTTTTTAAACTTTTGAAACTAGAACCTAATTCCTATGCCTAAGGCAGTCAGACTTTCATAAGTGATTGTTCTGATCTTTGTAATAAACTCAAGAGAAGATTTTATGCTTGTTAAAATTATTTTATATTGTATACTGTTTGTTCTTCACAATTTTTGGCTTCTTAGGAAATTGTCTCTACAAAGTCAATGTTCATTTAAGTATCAGTCTGGGTTAAAGTCTTTTATTTTTCTTTTGGTTTTTCGAGACAAGGTTTCTCTGTAGCTTTGGTGCCTGTCCTGGAACTAGCTCTGTAGACCAGGCTGGCCTGGAACTCACAGAGATTCTTCTGCCTCCTGAGTGCTGGGATTAAAGGCGTGCACCACCACTGCCTGGCTGTGTTAAAGTCTTAAATGACTGCTTTGTAAACAGGCATTTTAAATTAATTTTAGTACATGTAATGCCCTATGTATCTGTGACTAGAGACATGTAGGTTAACAAGGAAATTCTTTCCATCCACTAAGGTATTTATAACTTTGGTCTTTGAAAGGAACAACTGCCACAGACAGGGGACTATTTTCACACTGTGTTGGTCCTTGTTAACATTGTTTTTTCAGCTCCACCATTATGGGCCTTTGGAGACTGCCCCCCTTTATATAAAAGTTTAATTGCATGTTTTGTATGAGGCTGTCCTTATAGACTTAAAAAGGATTTTAAGTCTGACACTATCTAAATATGCTTATTATTTGAATACTGTTTATTATATTTGTTTCGGACATAAACATATGCTACCTCAAGATGAAAGTGTTGAAACAAAATGGGGAGCTGTAATTGGACTGTTCATAGAAATGAAGATATTTTGAAAACATACTTGTAATTTTCATTCTTACTATCAGACTATTGAAAAACTGGACCCCATAGAAATAGGAATTTCCCTGGGAATCTCTTGCTGAGAGAAGCAAAAGTCTCCAGTCAGAGGGAGAAATCTTGTCTTCTGAAAAGAATCTGTGAAGAAATCTTGTCTTCTGAAAAGAACCTGTGAAGTCCTGTTAAAGATGGGTCAGTGGTGGACAGGACCACAGCTTCCCCATGACTGCTTAGATATTCATGTCTTTGGCTCTCTACTTAAGATTCAATCTCACTTTAGGGCCCAGAAAACAGACCTGGGTAGGGTTTAGCTAGTTTGTTTCACTCTTTTCTTTTCTTCCACCTCCCAGCACCCAAATTAATACACAGAGATTTATTATTACTTATAAATGCCCAGCCTTAGCTTGGCTTATTTCTAGTCAGTTTTTCCTAACATAAATTATCCCGTCTACCTTTTGCCTCTGGGCTTTTTACCTTTCTTTATTTCTGCATATCTTTTCTTTCCTTCTTATTCTGTGCCTAGATGTGTGACTGGGTTGCTGGTCCCTGGCATCCTCCTCTTCTTTTCTTGCTCTTTCCTCTCCTTTTCTCCTTCTCTCTATTCTCTCTTCCAGGCAGCCCCACCTATTCCTCACCTGCCTAGCTATTGGCCACTCAGCTCTTTATTAGACTAATCAGGTGTTTTAGACAGGCAAAGTAACACAGTTTCAGAGTTAAACAGATGCATCATAAAAGAATGCAACACTCCTTTGCATCATTAGAGGACTGTTCCACAGCATAAATGAATGTAGCATATCTTTATACATGGAGATGTCACTAGATCTCTTTGTTCCTCTTCTCAGTGCAGACACATTGGGGAAATCTCCCTTTCTTGACTTTTACTATTAACTCTTCACTGGGTAACTGAGGACTGGTGGCCAGACCTGATGTGGTGCCTAGGCTGGGACCCACAAGTTACATAACAATGGCAGCAACAGCAACCCCAGTAATATTCATGACAGAGTTTCCTGCCTCTGATTTTGTTTGTCTACCAGTTTGGTTGGTTATATAGTAAAGTTCCTCCAAACCTAACACCTTGCATAAGCATTTTATTTTGTAAATCAAAAATTTGAGAATGATTCAACAAGACTTTTGTTCCTCTGGTTCTGGTGATATGGGCTGGAATAGATAGTATTAGAAGATTGACTTCAAGAAGGAGTTAAAATCCCTACCCCAGACTTAAGTTCTTAAGTTGAGACCCCCAGAGAGACCACCACCAGAATCCAGTCAAGTCCAGAATGCAAAAGCAAGGTTTATTCAGCCTGCTCTCCAGCCAAGCTGGGGGCTCCACCACTACTTGACGCAGCGCAGTAGGGAAGAGACCCCCTCATCAACTGGGGTTGACATTATATAGGCAAAAAAACACAAGCCAGGTTTACTCAGGGTCAAGAGGGTTAGTTTTGCTGAGTACAGGGTATAGACTACTTCTGCATACCCCCTTCCTCCTTTAAGCAGCTACTTCTGCTTCTGTGCATGCCCCCCACCC
>LOJH01046126.1:1631-12184 GCA_001685095.1 Ellobius talpinus
AACTATGACTATCTAATCTTCAACCCCATGGAAGGCCTGAGAAAGGAGATAATAATACTTGAGCAGGCTGGAAGTACAGTCAAGTAGCTTCCAAAGCAAGCAATATATGACGGAGACAATTAGCTATCTGAGCAATCACCCAAAGTCTCGTTTTGCAATGTTGAAGCAACCAATTTTGGCTAAGGCCTAGTGTACCTGACAGACCATTTTCAGAGGCAGGAAATTGTTCAAAACCATCTTATCCTGTCTTGGCAAGATTTAACAGTCCTGCTTATCCATTTCAATGGTCTGTATTCTGTTAATTATATTTTAAATAAATGCTGATTGGCCAGTAGCCTGGCAGGAAGTATAGGTGGGACAACCAGACAGGAAGTAGAGGAAGGTCATTGAGAACAGGTAATTCTGGGAAGAAGGAAGTACTAGTCTGCAGTCTTGTCCCAGCCACAGAATAAGCAAAATGTGATTGCCTTGCCAAATAAGGTACCGAGCCATGTGGCTAACGTAGACAAGAATAATGGGTGAATATAAGTTATAAGAGTTAATGAGAAGCCTGAAGCCTACATATAACTAATGTAGACCTCTGTGTGATTTCTTTGGGACTTAATGGTTGCAAGAACCAGGTAGGACAGAAACCTCAGACAACACAGAACACCAAACATTTGGGTAGATTCAAGCTCTAATCCTGCCTAGGATCACAGGATCCAGTACTTTTCTCAGCCCCAGGGGATGTTCCTCACAATAGTAAAATGGGATTTAGAAAGTAAATAAAAGGCTAGAATGGTCCCTACTCACCAGGGTTAAAATCTAGAAACATGTTCTCTCCCTTTCTTTTGCAAATTAATTTTTAGTACCGTACAAAGAATCAAGATTCTTTGTGTCATTGTTCAAACAAAACTTGTCTTTGTTGATTCTCTCCCATACCTGTTTTTTCTATCCCTCTTTTTCTTTTGTCTTCCCACACCAGTAACCTCCTTTATATCTACATGTCTCATAGGACCTATGTAACTCCTGCCCCCACCCTTGCTTTCAACAGCTCTGGCTCTACTCTCATGGTCTCCTATCTAGTTTCATAGCGAATCCACTATCACATTTTACTTGCCTGCATGCAGCATTAAAAGTTAGCATATGAGAGAGAATATTAATCTTTATCTTTCTGATTGAGTCATCTCAATGAATGTAATAATTTCCAGCTTCATTTTTCTTTCAAAAATTTCACAACTTTATTTTTTATAGCAGTTGAGTAAACTTCCATCGCGTATACACACCACATTTTCATTATCCACGAGACTAGATGCTCCTTGACATTTTTCGTCAAAGCAAGAAAAGTCAACACAATGTTTGTTTTGGGTCTGTCATAGTTTGCAGCTCATTTTCGATTCTAAGGATTAAAGGATTACTTTCTGCTAATGAAAATATACAATGATCCTTCCCTGCCAACCAGAGTTCTGCAGACATTCAGTCGCTGCATGTAATATCAACCTGTGGTTAGGGCTACTTGGTTCAAAACTCCAGGGGGACATGAGAAGAGAAAATACGGCATTTACAGAGCCTTTATTTACATTCTAAATCCCCCTCTTAATGTCAACTCAGAATTGCTTCCTCATTTCACTGTGGATGAGGAGTAGCTTGGAGCTCCTCCTGGACTTGATAAGAGTCCTGGAGACTGAAGCTGTGCAGATCAGATAAACACTTCTTGCCCCAAGGCAAAAAGGAGTCGTTTTCTCCTTAGCTTTGTCTTGGGAATGAGTGTATCAGCACTCAGGAATCACAGGACTTGAGATGGCATGGCTTTCTTCCTTAACTTTGCAAACCAGCTAAGAAAGAAAACCATTCCATGGAGTGGAACACTTGCTGTGCGTTTTCACTCAGCTTTCTCAAGTTGCAAGATTTCTGCCGCAGAAGAAACAACCTTTCCAAGGACTCAGAAACCTGAAATGCTCAATGGCCTATTCAAACCAGTGAACATGCATAATGATGGCTTCAAGTAATGCTAAGTCAGACTAGAAGGTATGAAGAATGTTTTCTCTAAGAAAGGTCATCTAGATGATGCCAAAATCCATGTGGCAGGAGCCAAGTTCAGCCTGATTGTGTCTTGGCATCCTCCTGACATCTTCATCACCACATCTGCCTTCTGGTTTTGATGATGACACATATCAACCACACCTTTTCATCTGTTTGGATAAGATGCCCTCAGAGATGCCCACATTTGAGCACTTGGGGAGAGGTTACAAAACCTTCTGGTCAAGGACCCTGTCTAACAGACAGAGAAACCATAGGAGACTATAGCTGGGAGCCAGTTGCAGCCAGATCTCTCTGCTACCTGATGCATAAAGCTTTAGGAAGTTGCAGACAAGCTCTTAGACCCAGACCAAGCTGCTCCTGGCTGCCATGCCTTTGCTCATAACATGGAGTCTATGTCCTTAATTCTGAGCCAAATAAACCCTTCCTCAATAAAGTTGTTTTAGACAGGTATTTTATCACATCATGAGAAATGTAACTCACTTCTCATTCTTATACTGTAAGCTCCTTGAGGAAAGAATAATCTTAAGTTAGATAGCTTATTCAGTGCTTTACACAGAACAGACAATCAAAGATATTAAATTAATCATCAGATGAATCTCATCTAAAGGCAGCGCACTTTGGGTGGTGTAAATGAAACAGGCAGCTACGGCATGGAAGGACAATGACTTGGTAGCAATATTTTCTTCTGCCCACTCCCTCATGCCTTCCCAAAGACTCATAAGTTTTAATTTAAATAAGAACTAGTAGGGTATTTGGTTATAATTTTGGAGGAAATGGGCAAACACAATTATTCAAACTTTATTCTTCCACTGTTGACAGTTAATAATATCGCTGTCAGCATACAGAGCATATTTAAAAGATTCTATCTACCCTTTCCATGATTTAGCATTACAGTTTAATGTCTCTTCCTTCTCAGGAGTATAACTCAACAGCTACTTTCTCACTTATATATTCCTTTCCTTGATATAGAAATAGAAATAATGAATAAAGCTCAAGAAATGACGTTCATGAAATCCTATTGTCTAGTGTTATCACACAAAGAAAAGGGCTTCTGCTTCACAATCATTAGGTAAAAATAAATAAAATTGAAATGAGACACTGTTGGCCTATTGTAGACACCAAAAATAATTCATATTAACTATCAAACATTTAAAATGCTGTAGGGGCCTACAGTTCAGTTGGTAGAATACTTATCTGTACCCATGCTGCACTGGGTCAGATCCTTAGCACCACCTGAAATATAGTGTAGTGCCTGTGCCTGTAATCCCAATACTGAAAAGATGGAGGTGGGAGTATCAGAAGAGAAGGCAGAAAGACTGCAAGAACCAGACAACCAGGGAGTTTGTCGTTCACGGGAAATGTCAGAAGTCACACCCATGAAGTCTCATCACCATAGCTTCCTAGCAATGACCTGGCCAAGAACAATTCTAATAGACAGGCTGACATGGAAGGGAGAAGCTCATGATGGCTCCGCCCTAGACAAATAATGATAGAGAGAGCAGGGAAGTAGTTTCCCGGCAAAGAGCACAACAGCTAGTTATTGATTACCAAATAGACAGCCCTGAAAAGATACCTACAAGTAACATCATACGGTCTGAGCAGTTTGTGTTTATATATTTAGAAATACCCTTACACACATACATACACATTAACTCACACACTCACATACACACATGAGAGGCCATGAATTTGAGAGAGCAAGGGAGTGGAAAATGGGAGGCATTGGAGCAAGAAAAGGGAAGGGGAGAAATGATCTATTTATATAATAATTTCAAAAATAAACTAGAAATATGAAGTTATCAACAGCTACAAAGTGATTTCAAGAATAAATTGGTCTATATGTGATTTTATTTCATTAAAATAATATGTAAAATAACTGTGCTGAAACTTGAAACCCGATTGGTGGACTCACACGCAGGAGTATCTGGGCTTTGCAATTTACCATGGGTTATAAAATAAGAGGAAATGAAGCTGAGGAGGTAGGCAGGAAGATATGAGAGTTAAGGGGAAGAGTGGAGATAAAAATGATCAAAAGACATTGTTAGAAATCATCAAAGAATTAATGAAAATACTGTAGTGTAAAATCATAATAAATAATTATAATAATTATAATCAAATAATCCCCATTTTCACCAATTTCAAGCAAAACAAAGCCCATTCAGCTATTATTAAATTCGATGTTCCTGAACCAGGGTTACCATTCAGTTCTGATGGAAACTGAGAAGGGGTTTACTACATCAAGCTTCTACCTAAATTATTCAGATTACTTACTCAAATAGTAAATGTACACTAACTCTTCCAGGTAGGATAAATGTTAGCACCCTTAAATGACACTTACTCTAAGAGCATAGGACCTCATCTGCATCCACACAGAAGAGCCCACTGTCGTAGCACAAGAAGGAAACTTCTGTTAAGGACCAGAACTGAAATCGTCTGTTTCAAGCAGTGCATTATAAACTTCACTCAGAAAATATCTCAATTCGGTTTCCACAGTTGAGAATTTCTACGAGTTAGTTAAGTTATTCTAGCAATTAATTAACAAGGTTAATGTGCTTTGTATTGATCAGGACAGTAGTAGTGATGACAGCATTAATGCAATAATTTTATTTGTCTGGGAACCCTGGTATAGAAGCCAAATGGCTCTGGAAACAGTTGAGGGTAAGAAAAGCAGATTACATCCTTCAGGCTGAGGCAATGGTGTGAGCATGCTGTCAAGGTGCTAACAACTGAGCTATGGGCTAAAGCTTTCTTGTGTATGTAATCTGGCAATGAAAATACATAGAGAGAAGAGATGGTCTATGACTGAAGTTGTTGGGTTCAATTTTGTCTTTAGAATCACCAACACAGTAAGAGACAACTTAAAACAGAATATTGACTTTTCAAAGCCCCAAAATTTGACATATCAAAGCTTCACAGATAAGTATAACATTTTTTTTCTGAGAAAGCTCACTCCAAAAGAAAATAAAGGACTAACTTACTTGTTTTGTCTTCCTAAGTTTCAGTAAAATTTCAGGTTCTCCCTCATTGTCAGGTGGAATTAATGCTTGGCGATACCCTGGATGTTTCTGGATCTGGAAGTAGTGTTGCCCACTCCCCGCAGGTCATGCTCATTCAAGAGTTCCTAGCAAAACAATAGGAAACCTTAGGACAGAATTCATCTTGAGCCTTCTCCATTGAAGTTCTAGAAGTTTTATGAGGGTTCAAATTGTATGATAGTTAACCCACTCCTACAAAATGAATATTCTTTTGTTATACTCAGCTTGTTCCTTCTACATGACTATGCTAACCATCTTGATCATCTGATAATCCCCAATACTGCTTTAAGTTTTTAAATTGTTTTTATTTTGGTTAAAATTGTTGAAGTGAACACCTGGGTTCTCTTTGAAGTCTGTTTATGATAATATAACTATTCCAACTGATGTTCAAATATTTGTTTCAACTGTTTATTGTGTGCATAGATATCTGATTTTCCCCTCTAAGGATAATCATTGCTGCTTACTAACTTGCAGATAGTTTCTAAGTTAAATTAAATGTGTTATTTGCAATTCTTACAATGATCTTGCAAATTTGTCCAATGGAAGTGGTAAGGAAACTGAAGGGGAGAAAATAAATAGCACAAGGTCAGGCAGGGAAAGCAGATAAATTTGACTTGCTCCAAGGCCTGCATCCTTTCTGCCATAGCAGTGCCACCTTAGTGGGAACCTTAGGTTGTCATTTAATCATTCTGCCCAAGAATGTCAATGTTGCCTTCAACTGTTAATGCCAAGGTTTTGAATTACTGCTGTGGGTAGCACTGTCAGCAACAACAATAAAAATATTATGCTGATGAAAACTAAGGTACCAGAATTGCTGGGGCTGAGTCTCACCTGTGACCATTGATGGGTTACATGTCCTTATAGATGTAAGGACTTGGTCCTTCTATTGCTTATCTTAAGGATGTGGTAACAAAGATAGCTCACAGAACTGTAGCAAAAATTTAATTAACTAATTCAAAGCTTCTAGACCTTCAGTGTGCCTCAGGATCACCTTATCTGGTAAATCTAAGATTTTCTTCTCTTTATTGCAAGTATACTGCTCTTCTGGACAATGCCTTCTTAAACACTTCTTAATCACAAATATTTGCGTTAGGTCCCACAATATATTATAAACATGCATAATATATATAATATAACTATATAATAAGTAAGTAAGTATAATATACAATGAATATATACATATATTTATTATCTTCTTCTTTATTATCCATAAAGTTGGGATATATATATCATATATAATAGTATAAAATATTATCCTGTCTTAGTTATATTTTCTACAGTGTTTTAGAAAACTGATGTTATGGCCACAGATATGTATATATTATCTTCCCCCATCACCCACAAAGGTTTTATATAGATATAAATCTCATATATATGATAAAATAAAATATTGTAATGTTGTCAAATTTATTTATATTTTCTACAGTGTTTTAGAAAACTTATGTGACTGCCACAAATAAAATGCCTTTTGTATAGAGATCTAGCGTATCTGTGAGCAAATAAAAGATGAACATTTTACCACATTAATATTATAGAAGCTTAATTCAAGCATTATTTCCATCCATGTTCAACCCTGTGGTATGATGGGTGTAGAAATGGAGAAGAAAGCAAAATGGCATAGACTGGCCTTACTGATGCCTTCTTAACAAAATGTATTTATATTAATGAATTATTTCTAATTTCATGTACCTATCTGATATCAGATTAATCTTATGACATCATTCTTGTATTACTCCTCAGCAGGAAATGATAATTTCATAAGAAAGAAAACCCAACTTGCCATCAGAATTTGTGGGATCTTCCCATTTTCTATAATTTGGTCAATTTTCTGTTAAATACTTAAAGTAATGAGACAGAAAGTTGTATCTGGTTAAGCATTTTTTTGAGAGACAGATCTCTCTGAACATCTGGTGACTTTGTAGATCTTTTATCCAAAATACCACAACCATATGTGCAGACTTGGAAATTCTACATTGAATTTCAGTGGTTTTGTAAGTGAGCCAAACATACACCCATTTGATGGCTTTTGGTCAAGAATCTCTGCTTTAAGAGTATTGCAGTTGGTCCACAAACAGAAGTATTCATCAGTAAATTCTTTTCTCTGAGCATTTTTCAAAGAGGAGGCAAGAAAACAGTAAGTCAGCCCTGTATCTCTCCATGAAGATGAAGTTCAAGTCACAGATCACCAGATACTACAAACTACAAGTGGCATGAAGTACAACCCGTGACCCATAGGATGATCTGAAGCAAAGAAACAAATGACCAAAGAGCTCATGTGTTTCAGGGTTTGTTACTTAATAACTCTGGGCAAAAGATACTGATTTACATGCACGTACACGCATATACACACACACACACCTATAAAGGTGAATGTTACTTTAATGCCAATAACCCTTCCTCTTTAGACAAGAAGATATGGGTAGAGCTGTAGGGATGGAGGAAGGACACAAAGCCTGTTTATCATTACAGTCTCAGTGTCAGGAGAGCCAGAATTTCAATCCCAATCACCAATAAATACATGATCTTAAGCAAAGCACTATATTTCCTTTAGCTGAGAAATATTTTGTTATGTTAAGGTTGCGCAATGGTGTGTGACTTTTTATAGCTCACCAACTACTTTGGATGTAAAAGAGAAAAAAGTAGTGAAAAGTGTTTTGGAAAATTATATATTCTCCTAAGGTGTGCATGTGTGCATGTGTTTTTATGTGTGATTGTTTTTAAAAATTTCTGGAAGGTTCTTCAATTCTTTTCATTGACATTATTATTATTATTACCACAAATAGCACTCATTGGATATTGTCAGGTAATTGTTTTGTTTGCCTTGATGTTTAAGCTTCTCTTTTTAAGTCAAGGACACTATATGGTCTACCTCTGACATGTAAGACCTGTGAAATCTTCAGAAGGAAGTCCTTGTGTTTTCAGTCTCAAGAGTTCATTTATCACTGAGATTCTGAAAGCCTCTCCAAATAGGTCAAACTAATTTAGAGGGAGTTGGAATATAATATTGAATGTATAATTCATTCTGATTAATAAATAATACTTAACCATAGGAAAGTCTCTCTTCGATGAGATTCTTTGATTGCTAAAAGACTTCCAGACTTCAAATGCAAGTTTGTCGCTCCATTTTAGAAAAAGGAATTTTCAGAGACATATTTGGCTTCAAAGTACCATGGTTCTGATAGGCAAATAACTTTCACATTGTCCTGTTTCCATGGTTTTTTACTGTCTAAGTGGATGTAGAAAATTCTGATTGTGTGACCTTAATCTAAAAGAGAATTCTTAAAAGGTAATGACTAACACAAAGCCTGTTTTTCCTATTCAGAGTCTTCTCAGATAATTTCTCTAGTTTTGGGTTCTCTGTAATTATTCTGCATTTGGGATCCCTGCTCTGTGCACTCTCCCTGCTTTTAGATCAATTGCCAGAATTCTTCAGCAGAATAAGTTGAGCCCTTATTGTCTTCTGATGCTTCCTGGGTAATTGTCCCCAAAGCACGATGGAGAGCCTCTTTTAATTCCTCTCACTTTGAGGAAAGTCTTTATAAAGGCAGGCATAATGAAGAAAGCAGAGAACTGTGCTAAGAATGACATTGTTTCATAAAAATGTCAGTGATTATTAATTTGTAGAAGATTTGAGAGGCAAGTGGAAAGACCCGATAAGATTCATTTCCTTGGTCATATTCATTTTTACCCTGGATTATAAATTTTGCTAATTGCAATTAAAATATCATTTGCTGTTTGCCCAGTCACAATGGCATTCACTTTAATTAGTTCAAGTTTGTGGGATGTAAATTTTTTTGTATTCATCAAGATGTTACTAGAATAATACTGTCCTGATGAAGTGAAGTTCTCCATTGTGAATTAAATGACACTTCCCAAGTTCATGTGCCTAAGGAGCCACAAACTATATACCCCTCGAGGAAAAGAACTCACTCCCAATACACGTCTTCCCTGGGCTTTAGAAAGGAGTGATGGTATTAACTTACTCTGTACACTCAATTTGCTCAAATAAACCTCCAGTAACAGAGTCCTGTTTTAATATGGTACCACATTAACACAGAGCGCGGTTCATCTGCCAGATCTGTTCCTCTCCACTATTCGATTTTTACTGCTTGTTTTTGATTGCCTGGAATATCTTCTGAGGCTCCCCGTGTCTCCAAAGGTCAAGCAACTGACATTTTAATAATAGCAACTAACTTCAGAACTTAGCCGAAATATCAACACAGTGAGTGGCTCACCCAATCTTGACAAGTTATTTGGCTCGTGCCGTCTGAGGCATCCTAACTGAAAACAGCAGATGCTGGGTAAGAGACCTGGGCAGGCCAGAGCCAGAATTAGGGATGAGCCATCTCAAACCCATTTAAAAAATAGAGAGAGAGTTAAAAAGGAAGTCTAAATCTAGAAATTGATTCTGCTCTCAATATATATATAATTAACTTGAAGAGTAGACAGAATTTGAGTGCCAGTCTGTGAGGACATTTCTGATAACAGATGTGTTTTGTATGGCTAAGCACTGTACATTTCAAGTGGATTTCAAATAGGCATGCAGCAGAAAATGTTTCTATGGGACTTTTTACTTTTTTGAAGAGGAGATGTTTTCCATCTAACTTCATAATAAAATTTTCTCCTCATCCTTGCCGAAGGGTTCATTTAAAATGTGTAGTATTCAAATACATTCTTTTTTAACAGTTTGTGAACAGCTCTCAGCTTTTCTGGATCAGTTTGACCCATTCAGCAGGCAAAAGTGCAATGACTTGCCCCAAAAATGTGTCCATTCTCATTGACTGAATGAATAATGCTCTCAGTACCTCTTCATTGGAAGCCTATGAGGAAACAGTTCACCCCATTCCATTCCTGTTGACATTCTCTTTCCATCTTGTTTCCCACTCCTGCTTCTGGACCTCATCCTTTATAGAATTTTTGCTGCCATACTGTGTATCTTTTTTCCTTTAATCTTCTGTGTCCCATTCTCCATGAAGTACCAATTTAAATCCTATCTTGTCCATAACTTCTCCTCTGTTGCTTAGCCCATAGCACCTTCTGTGTGGTTATTTTGTTTGTAGAATCTTGTTGATTCAAATTTGTCTCTTCTTCAATAGCCAAATATGTACTTGAAGTGAAGATCATGTTTTGTAGTGCCTTTTCTATAAATTCTAGACTATGGTGAGAGATGAATGTAGGATATGATGGGCTTTTAATGCCTAGATTGAGAGATCTTTATGGAGTTGGGATAGCATGGTTAACTTGAAATTGAGTCCATTTTTGCTAATAGATTAGGTTTAGATTCAGGGTCATGTCTTGAAAACTAAACACTTAAATGAGATAGAGATGTATTTTCCTTGTAAACTTTGATAATATATGATCACAAGCCAATAGAGATTTTTAGTGAATGTTCCCCATAACAATATCTCCCTCTCCTTCTCTCTCCTCTCTCTCTCTCTCTCCCTCTCTCTCTCTCTCTCTCTCAGCTCAATAGTCTTTGGGGTGAAAGACTGAGTT
>LOJH01046130.1:0-13461 GCA_001685095.1 Ellobius talpinus
CCCAGGTGTCCAAGGAGATGGCCCCATCTTGTTCCTTGGGCAGCGGAGGAGAGCCAAAGTGTTTTAAAATTTAGATGGCTACTGATGCCAAGTATGATGGAATTGTCACTTGGACACCTGATAAGAAACTTCTACCATTCTGGATCTGAAATGGACTCAACAGGTCAAAATCTGGAGATAAAAGGTTAAAAGTCTTCAAATATATTTTTGGAAAAAATATTTTTACTGTCAGATTGTCAGTGACAATGTATCAATCAATATTTTCAGATGATGAAGAATATGTCAGATTCTAATGTTGCATGAGCATCATGGTATCTAAACTAAAGCTCTATGAGGCTCTAGACATTCAAGAGGCCATTCCACTGTTTCATCAGTATTACTTCCTTTGTTAGACATAATGTGTTGTTGGACGTCCTTCTGTATATATGTTGCTTTCATTGATTAATGAATAAAGATGTTTTGGCCAGTGGCTTAGCAGACTATAGTTAGGTGGGAAAACTAAACAGAATGCTGAGAGAAAGAAGGTGGAGTTGAGGAGAAGCCATGAAGCCATCAGAGGACAAAGATGCGAGTTGCCAGCTTGAAACTTGCTGGTAGGCTACAGCCACGTGGTGATACACAGATTGATGAAGATGGGTTAGTTTAGGATACAAGAGCAAGCTAGAAATATGCTTAAGCTATTGGCCAAACAGTATTGCAAATAATATGTTTTCTGTGTAATTATTTGTGGGCTGAGCAGCATGGATGGAACAAACTGGCAGTCTCCCACAATAATAGTGTCATAGTTTGCAACATGGTAACATAATGCAGAAAAATGGGTATTTTCTTTCTTATAGTTCAGGACACTGGGGAAATCAAGACTGTTTTATTGTTTAATTCAGTCTGGTGAGAGCTTTTCCAGTATTCCTGATATTGCTATGCCTGTACAATGGGAATGAGCTCTGTGGTATTCTTTTGAGAGGACTAATAACTTCAAAGTCCAATTATCTTATAAGTACCCACCCAATTTTCTGAACATGAAGGTAGGTCACAAATGTTTAGCATGTAGCACATGATTTATGGTAAGAGGAGTATAGCCATAACTTTATGTGCATTGCATAGCACTTTTTGATAAAGTTGGCATTTCTGTGATGTGAGATTTCCCTCTCTAGCTGTGATTAACATGAATAAAGAACTGCTTTGAGCCTATAGCATAGAAGGGTGGGGCAGAGCAGAGCTAGTCAGGGAGGAGACTAAACTGAATGCTCGGAGAAAGAAGGGCAGAGTCAGGGAGAAGCCATGCAGCCTGCGGAGATAGACACTGGGAATTTTGCCAGTAAGCCACAGCCATGTGGCAATACACAGATTAATAGAAATGGGTTAAATTAATATGTAAGAGTTAGCCAATAAGAAGTTAGAGCTAATGGGCCAAGCAGTGTTTTAATTAATTAATACAGTTTCTGTGTGGTTATTTCAGGGTTGAGCAGCCAGGAACAAAACAAGAGGCTTCCTGCAACATTTCAGTTAAAGGTAATATTTTGTGTCTGATGTTACATTTCATGGGCAAATATTTTCAGAGCTTGTTAAGTATCTTAATGATTTGTGTGTAGTTAACATGAGTGAGTATTGGTTGATTAGCAGAGTCTTTTCTCTGTAGATTATTGGAGGGTCACAACCATGATTAAGGTTCAGTGTATTCTATGTCAGTTTGAAAGTGGAAGTCATCCTGTGGAAGCTGAGAAGCTGACTGAGAGACAATAAAAATGATTCAGTCATACAACAGTACAGAACTGAGCTCTTCTAAGGAAACACATGGTTCCAGAAGTGAATTTTTTTCACAAATATCTGGATGAAATGTTAAGCCTGTTTGATGCTTTGTCACCTTGTGGAAATCACAGATACCCAGCTTATCCTACTCAGATTCATCATCTACAGATTAGTGACTAATAGTTAATAAACATGTGCTATTTTAAATCATTATATTAGTGTTTTGCTTTCATTGTTATATTAAAGCCCAAAGAAACACACTTACTAAAATAGGTGGTTATTGTGAATTCATGGTTTTGAAGGTTTAACTTAAGAATACGTGGACCAATTAATTTGGGCCTGTGGCAGTGTTTCATGGAGAAACTATATGGCAATGTACTATCCCCATGTTTAACCAGGCTTCCTTATGCTGTCTGACATAGTATCTTAGTTTGCAGAATGATACTATGATGAGAAAAAACCAATGATTTCATGGACAGAAACTGAAGCATTCAAAAAATGCATGATTGAAGGATTCCCATATCCCTACAGCATTATTCTGGGGACCCAACCTTTCAAAGACATTTAAACATGAAACTGTAGCATTACTCAATGTTCATAAGAGTAAGTCTGTGCTGTTAGACTAATGAAAATCCTTCCTGACTACTTCTTATTCAAACTACAGTATAAATACAGTATAGTTTTTCTCTATTAAGTTGGGAGAATCATATCCATCCCCCACCACTGGCACACTTGCTAATTAATTCACAGTTCTTTTATTGTGGATAGAATATGACTTTTCCTGAAGGGAATCCACAAAAATATCTGCTTTCCAGATGGCTCTCAGAAATTACTTCTTCCAAGTCCAGCTTAGTGAACCAAGGAGTTTATTGTCTTTACTTATTGGGACAGAGTTGAACCTCAAACAATTTCATTATGTAAAAGTCCTAACTCATCATAAACTGCATGAGGTGCAGGAATCCTAGCCTATTCAAAATTTTACCTCTTCAATACTGGAGATCATGAGCAGATAATCCAAGATCTTGTACACTACCTTATTAGCAGAATGATGTGGTGGCTGGGCTCTAAAGTGAGTTTTGGATGGCCTTCACCTTTCTGACTCTAAAAAGAATGATAATATGTCCAATCACAGGAGAGTCTCCCCTCAGTGATCACAGCTACTCTAGAGGCCAATGTTTCTCTTTAGGGGGTGTTAGTTGAAGTTTAGGTAAAAACCTGTAGTTCAGGGTATTAAACAGGTAACAGTGCTAGGAATTACCAGTCATAGGCATGCTTGGTTGGTGAATCATTTACCTTCATTTACTCTACAATCTAAGCTCCCAGTGAGTTAATGGGAGAGAATAGGGCACAGAAAGGATCAATTTATTAAACATGGTAACCACCAATTGTTTAAGCCACTCTGCCACCCTACAAGGATGTCAGTGACCTTTGCTGGAAAAAAAATATTTTCTTATGGTCTGCACCAGAAACTTACTAATTTATACTGACCTACTTCCCTGAAGTCCAATTCAGCACAATTCATGAAAGTCATAAGTACTGCAAGATGCTTATGTTAGTGTGGCCTGTTGAACTTTTTTATGTCTTATTTATTTCTCAACATTTTTCTGTCTGTCATCTTAAACAGACATGTGAGGCTTCTGTAAAATAGAATATTAACTCTATTAGTGTTTCACTCTTCCCAAACACAAGATGTCTGTAGCTGTGTAGTCCTCTGCAGGTTGTGCACAGAATCTGCTTCCCTGCCTCTCCTGCTGTCTGAAGGTCATCCTCATCTCTTTGTCTGTAGACATCTTCATCTTTAAAGGCAGCAGAGCAGACATAGTCCTTTCACTGAGTCACTCTTCCACTGCTTCTTCTGTCTCCTTACGCTGTAAGGACCCATATTTTTATATAATTTCACCTGGAAAATCGGAATTATCTTCCTATCTAAATCTAGATAATTAATAACTTTAATTGTACCAACAATTATAATATAATTTTTGAGAAAGTGGAGTCATTATTCTGTTACAAACATTCATATGACAACTTATAAATTGAGAAATACTTGTGTGTATAATTTCTTTTCTTGCCACAAAGCTTATGGTCTAATACAAACACATCTCACAATGTTTGGCTATAGTAACTTATTACAGTATGCTGCTAATCTTCATCTATATGCTATTAGCCTACATATTTGTGAATATTTTAAACATACATACATATACAGTAATCTATTGATAGAGCTGCAAATTTTAGTCATACTTCTCATAATGTTTTGTAACTTATTTTTATCAGCCTCAATTAGAGAAAAATCATATATTATTGGAGGTAATGTTAATGTTACAATTATTTGAAATATAGAAAATTTTGCTGTGAAATACTAGACAAAAGATCAGATGATGAATAGAGGGAGTAATATAGTGATGACATTTGTATTCTCCTTAAGTAACTTCAGTCATGATATACAGTATAGGGTACTATGTTGGTGGAAGCATTACAATATTTCAAAACACAATGTTATCTTATTATGATAAATGAATATTTTGCTTATAATATTTATAATCTGCTATTTTAATAGAGATTTATTTTCAGACTTCATATACTGAAGCATAGTAGAAAAAACACAACAAATCTTTGGTTATTATGGAATGAGAAATAATTCTAATTTCAGCAATTATTAGCAGCATGTAAAATTGAAATTTATTGTTGGATGTGATAATTAGGAAATATTATACAGTAAATTTAGCTAAATGATGGCAAGTTACAGTGAACTATTTTTTCTCCCTCTTTCTTAGTTCAAATGATTAGATTCTTGACACAGTTTATTGCTGATGGATGAAAGGAGATTGTGAGAGAGGGGATGAGCTAATAATTGTAAAGTGAGTATTGAATCCAAATTATATTGGGATTCTGAGAGAAATGAAGGTATGTGGTTCAATCATTAATGTTTGTCACTATTGAGATTTGCTAGTGGATGAGCTGTCAGTGAACCAAGAGAAGGAGGTTTTACAAGAGGCAACTAGACTTGTAGAAAAAGCACTTTATGCCAAAGGCATCTGTATAAATAGAACTTACAAAGTAAAAGTGACAAAACATTTTTAGATCAGGAGAGATAGAGTTTAACTTAACTCCAAAACAAACAGCCTCTATATTTCCCTCTTACTGCCTTAAGTTCCTTATAATGACATTTATATATGACATGGATCTCAGCCTGTTTTGTTCCTTAAGGAGTCAATGTGAAGGGAAGGCAGTACAAATTATTATGTTTACCCAAACTGTCCATTTTGATATTATTACCTATAAATACTTCCATGCTTTACTTTAATCAATTGTTTATTGTCTGTGGGCAATAAATAATGTAAATCCATACATTTTCTATGAGCTTTTTTTCTACTAAAATTTCTAAACAACACATCTAATTAAAGTGTTAATGAGGAGCTTAGCTAGTTATCTATTGTAGGGAGAGAGAAGAGGGCCTGCTTTTCATCCCAGCTACCCAGCTAGCTTACACCTAAAATAATCATGCAGAAACTGTATTTATTTGAACACTGCCTAGCCCATTAGTTCTAACCTCTTATTGGCTAACTCTCACATCTTGATTCAACCCATTTCTAATAATCTGTATGTCAACATGAGGTCATGGTTTACCGGGAAAGATTCAGCATGTCTGACCTGGCAGCTCCATGGTGGCTCTCCATCTCCCATTCTTCCCAGCATTCAGTTCTGTCTACACTGCCTACCTAAGAGTTGCCCTATCAAAAGGCCAAGGCAGTTTTTTTATTCAACCAAAGAAAGCAACACATAGTCAGAAGAATCTCCTATACCAGTTATCTGTAACAGGTTTTATTTAACTATTTAATGTTTTTACTTATGTGTATGTGTGTTAATGGGAACTGTGTCTTTGAATGCAGTTACAGGTAGTTGTAAGCTGTCTTACTTGAGTGATGGGAACAGAATTTGGATCCTGTACAAGAGCAGCAAGTATTCTAAACTGTTGATCTATTGATCAAGTTCCATAATTCAACAACAAGAATAGCAGTAATAAAACTGTTTAAATATATAAACAAACTATTACTTGTTAGTCTATAAAACATACTAAATAATATGAATAAAATTAGTTGAACATATTAATAACTGATTCCCCACCCAGGAAAGGCTTCTATTCATTGTTTATCATGTTAAAGCATGTACGTTTTGAGATAAAAACACCTTAAATTATTTATCTCCCATTTTCTTTATATTTTCAGTAGTCAGTTCTAAACTCAGTGATATGACTTGTTTGCTTGTGTAATGGTAGAAAGATGGATAATTGAAAGGCACCTGCATTTGAGGATTAAATCGGGGAACTTTTCCATTTAAGGACATTGGTGATGGTTTTCAGGGATGAGTTTGACTCGGAGATTCATCCATCTTCAGGCCACATACCCCTTCAGCAGCAATGACAATAGGGCTTTCTGAGTGGATGGTCCTTAACAGTGTTGGTGGGCCTTATTCCATTCTGCCAAACAGTACATCTTGGTGATCCTGGAAAAAACATATTATAAAACCAACGTCAATAGGAAAAATAAACTAGGATTGTTACACTTAATATCTTTCTAAATACATTGGTTAATTGGATCTTTCAATAATGATGAGCATTACCCTTTATAAGGGAGAGTTCTCAGGACTAATTAAAATAGGAACTTTTATTTTGTTATTCAAATCAATTTAACTTGGTCACAATTGACATTAAATTTAAGATTCTATTGAACTGAAAGTAGAATATCTTCATTGGTAACTGTAGATTAAAATATATTAGAATAAATTTATTAAATCATTGTGTGAGAATCTTAAGTAATAATTGTCTTTTATTTAGTATTTGAACACCATAATTCAGGATTGAATTTATGGGACAAAGGATGTTCACTTTAGGGATAGTATACCTTTAGGTAAAGGTACATGTTGTAGTATAAAGACATAGGTTTGATGTGGTGATGCATTTTCTAAAAGAAATATGTTGCTTTTCTTCCAAGAGACTAAAACTTTTGCAAGACCTTGCCACAAAATTAACAATATGTCTAGAAATCATATAGGACCATGTATCTAACCTGTCTTCCTACTATGTGCTCAACCCATTAAAGTTTTATCTGCCTTTAAGAGAAAAATATAGATAATTCTTCTATGCCTTAGGTTTCTTGTGTTTATCTGCCATTTCAACTTTGAATAAATACAAAGCTTCAAATTTATGTTTTGTCCCTTTCTGAGTTCCTTACCCTGGTAAATAGACAAATGCTTTTGTGTGTTGCATTAATCATTTCCTGAAAGCAGCTGACAGGTTGAAGGCAACCTTAAATAAATTAAATATTTCATGAAGGTTGGGAGTAACATGTGGATATGTTCAATCGTTTGTAAGTGGTATTCTTTGTCAACTGGGCTGAGTAGAGTAACTTCTTTCCTTCTAAAATCCTGTTAAATATATTATTTAACGTTTTCTTCATTTCTGCCCTGTATTAGTATTTCTGTGTTGTTTAATAAATACAGAGCAAAGCCCTTTGTTAGGGAAAGGCACACACGCATGCAGAAAAAGAGTGAGAATAGTAGAGAGACCATAAGCATGTATAATGTGTAATCTGTGAAAGGTACACACACACAGGTAAAGGCAAACACACACAAGGAGAGAGGGAGAGAGATTATACACAGGCATATTGTGCAGGGATAGACACATAAATATGCACAGGCAGACACACACACACAAACACACACATGGACAATGCATAGGTACAGACAGATCCACAATCATGCCCAAGCAGGCACACACACACACACACACACACACACACACACACAAAAGCATAGCTACAGACAAACACACAATCATGTTCAGGCAGACACACACACACACACACACTAGCCATGTATAGGACATTTCAGACACGCATAACAGAAGACAAACAAGCTGGTAACCACAGACTATAGATAGATGAAAAACACAAGGAGAGAAAGAGATAGTTCAAATTTGGACTCAAGTTGATCAAACTGCATCAAGATGATGATTATGTTTTCTTTCATTCCTGAATGTAACATTGACATAGAAAGCAAATTTCACACCTGTAGGGAAAGGCTGCTTGTTTGTCCCAGACACCCAGAACCAAAATAACCACACAGAAACTATATTATTTAAAACACTGCTTGACCCATTAGCTCTATCTTCTTATTGGCTAACTCTTACATCTTAATTTAACCCATTTCTAGTTATCTGTGTATCGCCACGAGGCTGTGGCTTACTGGCAAGATTCCAGTCAGTGTCTGTCTTGGGTGGGGTTACATGGATTCTCTCTGATTCTATCTCCTTTCTCTCAGCATTCTGTTTAGTTTTCCCCACCTAGCTCTGCTCCCCTATAGCTCTTCTATAGGCCCAAAGTAGTTCCTTTATTCATTAATGGTAATCACAGCATATAGAAGGGAATCACACATCACACATCAGTAATAAATGTTTCATTTTTAGCTTTTCATTTACTAGATGTTTAAGATATCTAATGCACTTAAGAACATAGGTTCAAAATGGATTGTCTTTGTGGCAGGGAAACAAATGATTCACACCAATTCTATTTTTGCTTGAGGAAAGAGATATTTAGGTTTCTGATTCTGCTACATATGGAGGTGTACTTGTTGGAGGAGTCAGTATGGGGTAGCTAATATGGTCAGTATATGGGGTTCAGTAGAAATGAGCAAAGGTGCCAGTCATCATTGGATTCACAAACCAATGGACAAAATATCACATTGAAACTCTTTGATTTCCCCATGACAGTGTTTATTCAACAAATTAATATTTCACTTCAACTTACATTTGCCTATTAATATTATAATTTCATTATTTTGTTTTTCTTTATGAATCAAAAATTGATATTTTTTTAGGTAAGTGGTGTAAAATTTTGAACATTATCTTTGACTCAGTATCTGAAAAATATTGTAGTATAATAAAAAAACGAAAGATATACTTACTTTTGCAAAACTAAAATGAAATTTCAATGGCAGAATAATTCCTAAATATTTTTCATGAAATACAAATAAGAATTAAAACTTAAAAAATATAACTAATCTTAATTTTGTGCTTCATTATGTTGTTTATGTAAAATTTTTAGAAAAAATAGGAAAAGAATGATAATTTGAATAATGGCTTACTAAAACTATGGTATCCCTTTGTAAAATGGAATATAATATTTTTCTTGAAGAAAATCAACAATGAGAGCAAACTTACATACTAATGAAATGAATGTGCTTGTGTATTTTCATTAATTTACAGAACTAAATATTTGAATTTTTGATACTATAAAAGATAATGGTCAATGCATTTTAGATTCAATCTACACTTTCATTTTATAAAGGCTACTGTTGAAAATGATAATTTCTTTTTTTCACAACACAAAGCTTAGTTATAAAATGATAATTTCTCTAAATATGTTTATTCAATGTCAATAGTATGTTAAGATAATTTCATAAACTTTTGGAAATTTTGTTCTAATACCAAGTCAAGGATTATTTAATCATTTTTTCTATAAATCTTAAGTCAGCAATTCAAATAATATTTTAAATCATACTTTCTAACACACTACAACCCAAGATAAGCTAATTTTATACTTATATATTGAAGGATAATATTAATTCAAAATTAATAGTCTTCTGATTTCCTGTATCAATACATTATATTTCTGATAAGAACAAAACACTTTATCCAGTAAAACTATTGCAAGTTGTAACATAAATGTCTCTGCCCTTAACTGCAGTGTCAGATTGCATTCAGTGACACTGCATGGCATGATGCTGACTACAAAGCAAAGTGTATATGTTGTGTGGGGATGCAGGTGCTTTGCACAATATAACCCAAATGAGTGCTGCTAAAAACACCCAGATTCAACCCAACTAATTTTAAATTAAATTGTCATTATTGGACCTTCAAACTTTTGTAGCAAATTTTCAGATACCTCATGTTTAATTTTATGGATGTACATGTGGTTCTTACATATTATTCCCATGCTAAAAGTTGAAGCTGCCAACTAGAAGCTTAGCACAAAATTTTGATCAGAACATTTGTGTGATTATGCATTGTAAAGTGATCCCAAAATTCATGGTGGTTTTATCTACTCTCAGCTTTTTAAAAATATAACTTTACAATTATAAACTATATACATATCCACATACACTGTGAAATGAGTAAAAGGAATAGGCTATAATGTATGTCATCTTAAGTAATTTAGTGTTTTTTTAGTTGCATGCTATTCTTATAAATCTAGTACTATGTTTCAAAATACATCTCCAGAGTTGTTCATCTTCTCCAACTGAAACACTTTGCTTTCTCATCGTAATCTATTCAATATTCCTTTACTCCTCCTTCCCAGTCTAAAATAAATTCTATTCAACTTTGGTTTTAATTACTTTGAACTGTTTAGATTCATGAAGTATTTGTGTTTCTCTCTGTCTTAGCATAGCTTCTTCATGTTCATCAGAATTTTTGCATGTAATCATATTTAGTTATTTTGAAAGCCAAACAATATTTGTGTGTGTGTTTTATATGCTCATTTTCAATGAACACTTGGTCTATGTCATTGTCATTATAAATTATGTTGAAGCTAACATGAAAATGAAGAAAGCTCTTCAATACTGACTCAATTTCTTTTGGATGTATACACATTGGATGGGAGGTTTTATCAAGTTGTGCATATATACTGTGCTGGATAGTTTTATGTCAACTTGATGAAAGCTAAATTCATATTTAGAGGAGGGAATCTTAATGAAGAAGTTACCCCCCTTAAGATCAGGTTAATGTATGCCTGTAAGGCATTTTTTTTTAATTAGTGATTGGTGGGGAAGAACCTAGCCCATTTGGGTGGTACCATCCCTGGGAGAGTAATGCTGGGTTCCATAAGAAAGTAATCTGAGCATGCTATGAGAAGCAAGTCAGTTAACACCAGCCTTCTATGACCTCTGCACCAGCTCCTGCCTCCAGGATCCTACCATGTTTGAGTTCTTATCTTGGCTTCCTTTGAAGAAGAATAGTGATATAGAATTATAAACCAAATAAATTCTTTCTTCCTTGTTTATTGATCATGGTGTCTTATTGCAGCAATAAATAACCTAGCTCTAGCTAAGAAATATATTTGATAATATTTTCCATGTTGTCTGTCAATTTACATTCATTTAAGAAATATAGAGGGTGTTCTATTTATTAATACATCTCTAAACTTGTTTGAATGCCTTTAAATTTTTGTTTGAGAATTCCATAAACAATATCAAGCCAACCATATTTCCCACCTGGGGAGGTGAAGGTCACAAAACCTACCTATAGTTGATGAGCTATTGGTAATAGATAATTGTTAGGAGAGGTAGAATGTATATTGTTTTTCCAGAGACAGAACTCTATAAATGACTTTCCATGCTCCAAAATTCATATATTCAAAATAAACTTTAATTGTAGGAATATAGAATACATTGTATTTTTACATAGGATCATTTTCATGTGTATATTTTATATTGAGCATATTCCTCCATGCTCCACTCTTCTCTACTTCATCATTCTCTCCTGTATAATTGTTCCTCTTCCTCACCAACTTCACAAGCCATTGAGAAATGCAAACTGAAGCTGCATTGGGATTTTATTTCATCCAAGTTGTAACAGTAGTCATTACGAAAAGAAAAATCAAATAAAGGTAAAGAAAGTAAGCTAGTGCAGCCACTAAGGAAATCAGTATCAAGGTTTCAAGGCAGATAAGCATGTATCTATCATATGACCCAGAAGTTTCACTCTTGGATATTTACCTAATATTTCAAAATTCATGTCAACTTTCATATTTTAAATAGTAACTAGATTGTAATAATAGATAAAAGGTCATATGTTCTTGTTATTTCATTATGTTTCCATGATCTATGAATACTAGAGCTGCCTACATTTTATAAGTGGAAAACAGTGTTACTATAGAAATTTGTGAATAAATTATGCCTACTAATCTCATCACAAGTGATTCCCTTAAGAAGTATTTAATAGTAAACTAAGTGACAATCACTAATTATTTAGAGTTCCAGCTGTGTATGTTTACTTAATGTACCATTTTGTATCTGTGATAGTTCATAACCTCTCTGACTTCATGAGTTAATTTTTCTCAATTTCACTATAATTCATTCTAGAAAATACATAAATTAATTGGCCAACAACTATTATTTTTTTCTTACATTTTAATACATCTGATGAAACGTACAGCAATTGGGATGAATTAATTCTACATACTATTGAAAATTCTAAGATAATGAAAGATAGATATTTTTATGAATTTTATACAATCTTAGGAAAATTCACTCTAATTTGTAGTGAATGTTAGCCAAAACATTAGAAGTCATAGTAAAACTTTAATCAAAATGGCTAAAATTTGTGTTGTTTTCTATTCAACATTATAAGCATATTCTCATATGTTATGGATAAATAAAAATATTTGCATGTAAATATAACCCAAAGACTACTCTACTCAGCTGGAAGTTCCCACCAGCAGGTGCCATGAAGGCAGTTGTAATACTCTCACACTTTTTGGAAGCTGCTGAATTATGCTGAAATTCTACTGGGAACTTTCAGGAAAACTCAGATGTTCCAATGTTGCCCTGATGCCCTTTAAGGCTACATTCATTTCTGTCCCGCATTTCATTCTTCACCTTGAACCCTCTAACTTGGATAAGCTACTGTATTTGTTGACACTGAGACTAAGCTGGTGAATCTAATGGCAGATGATATTATCTTTATAAGAAATGGATTTCCTTCCACTCTAAGACTGTACTACTACCCAAAATTAGAAAAGGTTGGTGCTTTTGAATGAAAGTGATTAAGTTTTTCTATCAAAGTACAGACACCGGAGAGCAAGTATTTGACTGGATAGATCTGTTAGGATTTCTTCAGGTTGACTTTGCTCTCCAATGTCCAATTGAGGACATGCCTTCAATGAAAGAGAAACTGAATGGACAAGAACACAGAGTAAGTCTGTAGCTGATCAAAAATTCAAAGAAATAATTAATGATAAAAAATAATTAATAAAATGAATTAGGAAATTAAGCTTAAATTACATAATATATGAATCAAATACTCTTGACTAAGAGTTATTTCTTTCTTTAGTGCTCAAAACAAGATTTGCCTGAATAATTTAGCAATGTTAAGCTGAATCAACAAGAAATTACAAATCTGGGATTCTATTTTATACCTGTAATAAGGAGAATGGATGGATTTTAGCCTAGATTCACTTTTTAACTGTGGTGATGCAATCGATAGCGCTGGTTTTACTCTGTATAACCTTCATGGCCAGAAATTTCCTCCAAGAATTTCCTAACCTTTTTTCTATACTGTTTCTCAAACTTCTTTATTTGACATTATATCAAAGAGAATGCAGGCAGCACCTGTCCACTGTTAAGACAGAACTTATATCAGTTTGACTGATTTCTGGACAAAATTTCATTCTTGAGTATACCTATAATTTAGTGAGAAGACAATCCATGTGAACAGAATTTTTCATACATGCAGTCTATTTAGAGATCCTTTCCTACTCCAACAGACAATGAAAAGAACTTGTCATTTTATTGCTAGTAGTAAAAAACTAGTAAATAGCATGAAATAATGTGCTTTGGTCCAAAAATAAGTTTTGAGAGGAATCTTTGTAATTTCTCCTTTTTTAGAATATTTTTTATTGATTTTTATTGAGCTCTACATTTTTCTCTGCTCCCCTCCCT
>LOJH01046133.1:0-13460 GCA_001685095.1 Ellobius talpinus
CTAAGGAAAACTATAACTATTCTTCAACTCCATCAAAGACTCCAGAAGGATATACTATTACCTGAGTAAACAGAAGGTGCATTTTAAGCAACTTCTAAAACTCTAGAAATGACAAAGACAAATGACTGTCTGGACAGTCATCCAAAGTTCTTTTTTAACGTTCTTCTAAGCATCCATCTTCAGCCTACAGGCCCATAGTATCTGGTAGACTTTTCCATGAAGCAGGAAATTTCAGAGATAGTTCCACACCTATATTGGCAGTTTGTCAGTGACTTCTTCATTCTGCGGAATCTCTGACTGCCTCAACAGTGATGCACTTCCTCTATCAAAGCCACATGTCCTAATGATGTCATTCCACATGTGCTTATCGGGGCCATTTACACTAAAACTACCACAGTTTCCAAGTTGGGAGCTAGACTTCTGGTGGGTAGCTTGGCCTTTGTTGCTACAAGAGGTTTCTGCCTAAGTTTGGGGGTGGGATATGGTGATGAGGAAGAGAGTGGAGATTGGGGGCACTGAGTGAGTGGAAGAAGTCTGCAGGTGGGCTGCCTATTCATCATTCTGGCAGCAGGAATGGTCCCTGGTCCAGCATGGAATCTTGGCCTGAGTTCACTTGTTTTTTCTGGCTTGCTTGACCTATACCTCTTCTTCAAACTGTCAATGCCTTCACCAGTTCTTCTGATTGTATGACCTTCACCTCTTCTTACTGCCATAACCTAATCCTGGGCAATGAAATTCCACCAACTTGGAGACAGGGGCTCAGCATCATGCCTAGCAGTGAGGTGGGGATGTGGAATGAGTCTTTGGGAGCCATAGCTAAGGAGTGGGGCAGTTCAGGTGGAGGGATAATCTATTTCTATTTCTATTTCAGTCAGAAGAACAGGTTTCTTCTGATGTGACATGCACCTGAGCAGCAGAAGTCTGCTGGAGATGAGAACAGAACATGGGGATCTTTGGGGGAGATTTCTTCATGTTGATTGTTCTTAGACCACCAATGTAGCTGACCTTGGTTCAGAAAACAAAGTGCACATTCAGCTTACCAGTGGACCATTGAGTTCATGGCAGACTAAGAAGAGAAAGAAAGGCACACAGGGAATAGGCATAACCAAGGGTTTTTACTCTTGTTTGGATAGAGAAAGTAGAGAGGAAGGATCTTATCTTGGTTGCTCTGTTCATTTCTCAGGTTTATTCTTTATTATTTATCCCCAAGTTTATTTTTCAATAAATGATAAAAGTTGAAATATCTGATGTCAAATTCATATAGTGTACACTCCAGTCTGTATCCCAGCCATGCAGATTTTTCTTCCACACTGGATCCTGCCCTCTGCTGCTAATGGCAAGCAGGGTGGAACTATCCATTGCTGTGTTCCAGTACTTAATTTGTCTCCCACATGGGGTCATACCCTCTGCCATTAACAACAGTCATGGCTGGATACCCTCTGCCATTAACAACAGTCATGACTGGTTCTATCCAATGCTACATTCCAGCCATATAGATTTCTCTCTCATGCTGGATCCTGTCTGTGCTGCTAGTGGCAGGCAGAGCAACCCTATCTCAAGCTTCATCTCAACAACATTAATTTGTCCTACCAGTTTTCTTACATTAGCTTTTCTGACACCCTTCCTACTCAGCATGTGAGCCACATTGACCCCCAACCCAAATGTGCAATTATCACAGCTCAGGACTCCTTGCCTTCTCCCTACAAAGCTGTCACTAAACCTGGTTATGCATATTCCCACTCTTAGACATCTCTGTCTATGCTGTCAGCATCAGCAGATGTGGTAATATACCTAGGGATTTTTAAAAAAGAAATTAGGATATAGAAAAAAGGGGAGCCTCTTTCCCATGTTAAGAAATATCACAATGTGGGTAATTAGGACCCTATTTCCTGGTACAATGAATAATTTACAAATGGAAAAAATAAATGAGATAAATAATTTAGCTGGGATTTACTTATTGTCAATCATAATTATTATCAGTTTAGCAATTTATATTTTATCCTTTAAAATTGTTTGATAATTGTGCTAAATATGATAATTTGACTGATAAGCCTTAGAAAGACTTACTGTTAACACCTCATAAGCCCTAGAGAAGCTTACAATTGATAACATATAAGCTTTAGAATTTACTACTACTAAGATATAAACTTTAAAAATCTTAACTAATGAAAATAAGAAAAAATATAAGATACAAGCCTTAGAAGAACTTAGTATTGATTTAACTTTAAAAAAACTTACAACATAAGGTACAAGCCTGAAAAAGACTGACTAATGAAAAATTAAAGGAAAATACTCAGACATAAACAGGAATTTAGAGCAGAATCTACCACATGATTGCACTATGAAACTGAAGCAGAGCAGCCTAAGGTTAATAGAATTTAATTTATTACCTTAACTTATCCACTTGTCATACAAGAAGAAGCACCATGATAGAAATCCCCAAGGATATGAAAAGTTATTTGGGATACTATAGAAATGTTGTACATGAGGAGACTTATGGAAACAATCATTTATATGGTATGCATTCGCCTTTTGTAAAGTAGATGTTAAATTCATGGGTAACTCAGAACAAGTTTATTAAACAAAACTGGAAAAATTTAGTTACCACAATATTGGAAGCTGATCCTCAGTTACAATTGAAAACTTGGTGGATAGAGGTCATAGAACTATGAAGTAGGGCTAGAGATATAGAAGTTTCCCAAGACTAGCTTCTCAGTGAAGGTCACCATGCAAATTTATAAAGATAGTCTACATTTAAAGATAATACCTTGGCCCTATTCCTTGAAGAATCAGGAAAGAAGGCTGATTCATTTACTAAAGTTATACAAGGCCTAAAAGAAGCCTTCACTGATCTTTTACAACTATTAACTACAGCTATAAATAGAATGATATCAGATCCAGAAGTCAAGCAAATATTAATTAACTAATTGGCTTTTGAAAATGATAATTCAGAATGTAAAAGGGAGATTAGGCCTATAAAGGCAAAATCAGAACCAAAATACAAGTAACATTGGATCTTGGGCTTATGATGATACTTGGATAGGAGAAGTCATTTCTAAAACTTTTAAGAAAAAAATCAAAAGGTTAGATGTTTTAATTGTGGTAAACCAGGTCATCTGAAAAGGGATTATAGGCGAGACATTCCTGGAAACAATTACTGTTTCTAGAGATTAAGCCAAAAAGAAGGCCTCTGCCTTCTGAAATATGCAGAGATGTGGCCAAGGGCAACATAGGACTCATGAATGCAGCTCAACAAAGGACATACAAGGCAACCAATTGCCATCAGAAAATACCTTGTGGATGCTCTTGCATGCCCCAATGTCAAATTTGGTTCAACCTTTAGTTGTCAGCATGGAAAAAATTCCTCCACAGAGCAATTAAATGACGTAATGACTATTGTTAAGTCATGCTGCTAAGAGAATGACAAAACATCTTCATTAAGGAAAACAAAATTTTCAGGAGAGAACATAAAAACAAGTATTTTGGCAAATTTCTATAAAAGATCAGAGATTAAAGCTTAAAATATAAATAAATAACATTGAAACTGAGGATCTAGTAGACACAGGGGAATATGTAGCAATAATATTGCAGAAATCTTGGCATCCCAATTAGCTACTTCAGGAGGCAAATATTCAGTTTCTAGAGATTGGAACTTTACCATGGCGGGGGGGGGAGGTTACATGCAAGTTGGGTCAAGTATATAGGGCCAGAAAGACAGATAGGGAAATTAAAACCATGTGTGTCTAACATAGCAATAAATTTGTGAGAACATTATTTATTACAGCAGTAGAAAACGCAGATTAATGTTCCTTCAATTTCAGAAAAAAACTGTAAAATAAAAATATTTCTGAGAGAAATATTAAAAGGTAATATTAAGAACATCCACAAACTGTTCAAATTGTACATGAGCAGGGCACAACTGATCATCTTTCAAAGGTATCAACAGCCCTACCTTTAAATTAGTTAACTGACAAACTGATCTGAGTAGAACAATGGCCTCTGATGTCAGAAAAAGCACAAATATTAGAACAGCTGGTACAGAGGCAGCTAAATGCACATCATATTGAAGAATCAACTAGTCCTTGGAATTCTATATTTGTCACTAAAAAGAAATCTGGAAAATGGAGAGTGTTAGCAGATTTGAGAGCAATAAACAAAATAATTCAGCTGATATGCTCTCTATAGCCTGGAATTCTGCCTTCTCGATTACCTAAATGTGGTCTATTATAGTGATTGATTGAAAAGACTACTTTTTAAAACTATACCTTTACATGAAAATGATAGAGAAAAATTTGACTTCATAATGCCTAATTATAATTATTCCCAGCCTGTTAAAAATAGCAGTAGAAAGTCCTTCCACAAGGTAGTTTAAAGAGCTTCAATTTCTGTCAATATTTTATACACAGCCATTGGAAATAATTTATAAACAACTTCCTCAATTTATAATTTACCATTATATGAATATTTTACTAACTGTTTCAGCTGCAAATACCTAAGAAAAAGTTTGAAGAAGCAAAGAAAATTTTGCCTTGTTGGGAGATTATCACTTCTTCCTGAAAAAATACCAAGAGAATATTAATTAACTAAGTATAGCACAAATTCTAATAGGTTTCAGTAATAAAAGCCTGGAGTCAGATATCAGGGAAAATGCTGAACTATCAGTGACAAAGGATTAAAACCACAGCCACTTTCCCTGTCCTATTTCCATTTGTAAAGAACCTGAGTTCCTGTTTCCTCCTTCCTAATCACTTTGTTTTTCCTGAGTTCCTGTTTCCTCCTTCCTAATCACTTTGTTTTTCCTAAGTTCCTGTTTCCTCCTTCCTAATCACTTTGTTTTTCACTCCGTCTCTTTATACAGACATACCCACCATCATGATTAGCTAGTGGCTCATTCTGCCATCTGTTCGTCAGGCAAGCTGTAGTTGTACAAACAAGACATCACCACATTTACTCTTTGTATAAAAATTAAAAAGGAAGTTTATAGCTAATATAAGAAAAACTATATACAGTAAGTACAATAGCTATATTTAATAGTCAATGAATACATCAACAATGTCTATCCCAATAGAAATTGACAATTTCAGAGAAAATATTCCATATCTATCCTCTTTCTGAGTCAAAAGTTGTACCTAATTTACTTTTTTTATAACTTGCATTACCAGAATAATATTTTTATTTCTCTCAACCTTACACAATTTTCAATTGTTTAGTGAAGTTTTTTTCTAAATCTAGTAACAATGCAAACTATAACTCTTAATTATCTTCTCTTCAATTCCAACAGAGACCCAAGAAGTAAATAGTAAGCAGGAAGTGTAAGCAAGTAACTTCCAAAAAAATGTGAGAAATGACAGAAACAGTTGGCTGCCTGGACAGAGGACCCCAGGGTTCCTCTGCAATGTTGAGGCATCGATCTTTGGTCTATAGGCCTAGCATTTCTGACAAACTTTTCCGTGAAACAGGATATTCTAAAGGGCTGTCCTACTTTGTCTTGGCAAAACTTGTCACTCTTTTCTTTTGTGTCCTGCTTGTCCAGTTTGTACAGACTAGTGTCAGCAGTCAAGGCAAGGATACTTTCCTGCCCAGGGGCTATCCTTTGCCACAAAGAAAGTAAACTCCATTTGGAATTTCTGTAATGCCTATCATCTATTCTGAAGTAGATTTGTGCTACCATGAGCAGACATGTATCATTGAAGAACCCATTTTATTAAAACATCTTAAGTGCTATAATCTGTAGATCTCTGAAGTGCTTGAAGGTGACATGTCTATCTAAAATATATCTCTGTTTGACCTTGAAAACATACCTTTTATGACTACAAATTCAGTTGTAATAGGTGACTATTTGCTAGCCTGCATTTCTTTATTATCATAAATAGTTGGTAATAATAACTTTCAAAGGCTAGAAATTTGCATTACATTGTTAAATTACTTGCATACTTACAATACATTGAACAAAGTTAGAAATGTGTGTACAGGATGTTCTTATAAAAATAAGCTCAACTTTGTATGAATATACAAAAAATCCAAGCCAATGTAAAATATTTAAAATTAGTGGTCACCCTTTTTTGGTTTAAAAGTAGATTTCAATTATCTATCTTTTAATCCTCTTTCTATACCCTGTTCATCTTAGAGTAGATTCAATAATCTACCCTTTATATCTTATCATATATATGTATATATAACCACCTTTTAAAAAATAAGAACTCTAAATCTAATCTCTTTTGTTCAAATTTCTTCCTGACTCCAATGAATAACAACTTGTAACCAATGCCCCTAAACAATGACAAATATTCATAACCATTTAATGACCAAAACCACCCACCCCATCTCTTAGCAATGTGGGCAATATATTCTTAAATTTACTTCCTGCCCTTTGGGGGTAATGCCACATTTAAGGGATCCCAAAAAGAGAAATATGGTTTAATTTTCAAGTCCTGGGAGAGGTAGCTTTATCATCTGTTGTCCAATTTAGTCTCTGCATAATGGAATAATGCAGGGCTTGTCTCAGATTCTAACTAGAGTAGTCTGTAAGGCTGGATCATCTCATATAGCCACCTCAAAATTATTCTGAGCAGTATTTAGGTGGTGTTTATAAGCTTAGTGTTATTATCATAGTCCTGGTGGAATTGTCATTGTGGGATCACATCCCCTTTTTGAGACTTCAAATGTCACTGTTAGGTTTAGTCTTGAGTCACTGAAAAAAAATTTTTTAAATGACATGTGCAGCAGATCTCAAAGAGGTTAAAGAAAAAACTCTAAAGACTCAAAATAGAACCAAAGTATTATAAGATTATTGGCAATAAAACAGTCCTTTAATTTGTTTTCTTCTATCCCATATCAGGTAGTTCTTCTGACATGAGACAGAGATTGTGGATTTTACTTTAACAAACATATTTGAATTTAGAGGAGAGAGCCACACTCCAACTCCAAAACCAACTTTAGTCTTTAATTGGACCAGGACTACAAAAAGAGTATTTGCATTATATGTATGTAGAGAACAGAGAAAACAAATATTTGGGAAGATTATGAAATTTTATCCAGTCAGAAATAAAACACTTCCATTCTAAAACTGAAACAGTGAACTTTTACCAGATTCAAAATACAACAGTTGCAATTATTCTGTATCTAAATTTAGTGTCAGTTAGCATATTAATGTGTATATGTACATTTTGCATTTTCCTGCTAGGATGTAGTCTGACGCCCCCCCAACCAAATTTGTCATTCCTATGGGCATCAACCCCTCCTCTCAGCACAAGCTTGACAAGTTCTTCTGAGTCCCACTTTGCTGCATACTTAAGAGTTGTTTGCTGTTCTCCATCATGTTGCAAGATCAAGGTGAAAAGGAGAACCCCATGTGGGAACTTCACATTCACAAGCTCTGCCTCAATATCTGTATTGGAGAGAGCAGGGACAGACTGACCTGGGCAGCCAAGGTGTTGGAGCAGCTCACAGGGCAGACACCTGTCTTTTCCAAAGCTAGGTATACCGTCAGGTCCTTCAGCATCAGGAGAAAGGAAAAGATTGCTGTTCACAGCACTGTCCTTGGAACCAAGGCAGAAGAAATTCTGGAGAAAGGCCTGAAGGTGCGGGAATATGAGTTATGGAAAAATAACTTCTCAGATACTGGGAACTTTGGCTTTGGGAATCAAGAACACGTTGACCTGGGCATCAAATATGATCCAAGCATCGGGATCTATGGTCTGGACTTCTATGTGGTACTTGGCAGGCCAGGTTTCAGCATTGCAGACAAGAAGCACAGAAAAGGCTGCATTGGGGCCAAACACAGAATCATTTTTGCATTACTCGTTTCATATAATTTTGAAGCTAACATGGGTTTTGTTCATACTTTTGATTATATGACCATAATATTCCTGATTTGAGTAACTGTTACTATTTTAGAATGCAACAAATGTTTTAAAAACAAGTACATACCTTCCATGATTATCAGAAGCATTTATGTTTGCCCCCTGGTTTATCAATAACGCTGCTGTTCAAAGGCTTCTCTTTTTGGAGGGTGAGCATGAGGGAGGAAATTCCATCCTGTAATGATATTAAATGATAGTTCACAATACTGCATATTCCACAACCAAATTGAAAGCCACATAACTAGTCCTGTGAACATAATATTTACCATAGACTAGAGAGCAGAAGAAATGTTCTTCTCATTCTCACGTTGACAGTGCAATGCTTCGATCCTGCCTACAGTTGTCACAAGACCATGAGTCCTCTTCAGAACTCATGGGAAACACTTTGTGCCATGAGTCTCTGCTCCTCTCACAGCATTTATCATAACATACTGGAGTCATTCCAGTGTTTGTTCGCATTTAAACAGAAACCCTTCTTAAAGTTATTTTAAACTGAAATAGAATGGAAGCACTCCCCATTCCCTTTCTTCCTCTAGATGCTCCCACCACTCACTACAGTGACTCCCCCTTGGACCCTTTCTGGATCCTTCAAGCTGATATCCTCTTTATCTTTGATCATCTTTGTTGAATACATTTATAAACATGTGTGTGCAGGTATGTACAGATACAGATTGGACCAACTGTGTCCATTTTTGTTGTGTGTATATAGCTTTTAGGATGACCACCTTGCATTGGACAACCAATAAGGGGTTCACCTGTGGGAGAAGCAAATTCTCATCCTCCCAACAATCAGCACTTGCCTGTAAATTCATTGTCTAGGGATGGAACATCATGAAAGCTTTCCCCTTTTACATTAACCCGTCCATAGATGTATTGTAATTCTAGTCTTTGTGTGCATCCATTTCTAAGACAGACTGCTTTACGGAAGACTCCCTGGTTCTACTGGCTACTACAATCTTTTCCTGCCCTCTTCCTCAGTGTTCTCTGAGAAGCGGAATGAAAAGCTACGATGCAGATGTATAAGATGAAAGATTTCTGAGAGTTTATCTCATAGGAATCAACCCCAAACATGGGTACCACAGATATTCAGTGTCTTATTCAATGGATGTGCTCAATTTTCTTCTCTGGGTCAGAATTTCTATCTGCATTCCAAAAGATATTTGTCTGCCAGAAGTACCATTTCCCAACCAGGGTTCCATGACTTTTACAAGAAATATGACAAAACTGTGAAACTGTTTGTTCAATTTCAAAAACTAAAACGTGTTCATTTGGTAAATTCCTGTTTGATCACCTCAAGCCAGCCAAACTCTCAGGGTGGAGACATGAAGTTAAGATGAAGTCCTACCTCTAGCTGCAAAGCTACTGGCAACTGATAGCTGTGGCAGAGGGAGATTCAGTTTTATTTAAGGGTATGGCCCCTAGTAGGCTGACTAAACTCCAGTGGATGGTCAAACACCCAAGAGCATATGGGCTGTGCAAATTTGAATTACTTGTTGCGTTAAAACCTACAAGAGGGTGGAAAGATGGCTCAGTCCTTAAAGGCTAGGCTCACACCAGAAAAAAATGAGAATAAAAAACTACAACAATGTATCGATGTTTAAATGAGTATCAATCAAATGACTTCTAAATGATGTCTTCCCATTTTTATCTTTCAAGTTTGGATCAGCGCGCTCCTACAGCAAGAAGATGATGATGTCTTTTTTCCATTTTTCTGTACAGCCTGTGCATATTGTAAAAGGAAAAACATTGTTATTTCAAATAATTCAAAGTAGGCATTTCACAGTTTTCACTACGATACATATTAAAGGTGTCGTGTTCTGGTTATCGCTGGCATTAATATCACAGCACGAAGAACTGAACTGGTTCATGGTGTCCATAGAGCATGCGAAGTGCAGGGCTGATCTGTGGGAGGAAGAGGCATTTTTGTTGAAAGTGTAGGCGACTATGTCAACATGTACAATCACCCACATGTTTTGCAATCATTACATGACATGTAATTCCTCTGACTCCCCACAACCACTGATAGTTAACTCTCTTCCAAACATTATGGTCATTTGCTCTTATTATTCACTGTGTTAGAAAAACTCACTATCCAGAACTCTTGTGGCAATGGGAAGAAAACCCATGGCTGTCGCAGGCGAGGTGAGTCCTCTGTCACTCACCTAGTTCTATCTAGAGCCAAGGCTCTGGCCCAGAGTGGCCTTTATGGACAGAGAGAGCATGATTTGGGGGTTGAACTCCTACTGACTCTGCATTCTGCGCTTAGCTGCATTATCACCAGCTATCTCTTAGTCTGTCAGTGCAGTGATTCCCTCATCCTTTAAATGGGGAACAAAATGACAACTCCTCTCCTAGCATATTATGATATATCAATGAAAATCTTTGCAGCCACTCTGGATGGATTTTTGCACAACAGCTTAACATGGTAGACATTTAAATTATTAATATTACGGCGTCATAAACATTTCAAGTAAACAACAGTCAATTATTTACTTTACAAAGATCTCCAAAGTTATTTATATACTTCAGAGAGCCTAAAATGCTTTTTGTTTGTTTTTATTTAAATTGAGACAGGGTCTGCTGTGTTAAGAAAGCTACCTTAATTTATGCTCTTCATATGGTACAGTGCTCAATTTAAGATTCTCTTTTTCTCACATTTTAGCTCACCTCAAATTGGACTGTCATTGACAATTCATAATGAACAACAATGACCACTAACACTTAAAACCTAGTTTAGGACACAAGGTGGAATATCATCACACAAACCATGGCGTCTTGCACTAAGTGAGATGTGACATGTATGCATGGCATTCCTAGTCTTTCAAGATGAATTTTAATAAATGCTAGTTCTAAATGTACTATAGATAAGAGCTGTGAAAAGTATCAACAAAATGTGAACCAGAAATGGCCGCTCCTTCACCTGCTGTAACAGCCTGTCCTTCCATCAGGCACTCTGGTTTCCCACTGTCTCCAAATGACACCCAGAACACCTCATGATCATGAGCCATGATGCCCTTTGGGATTCCCAGAATGCAGTGAGGTGAGCCTTCTGTGATGTCACAGGTAAATCCCTGCCCTAGAAACAGCAGTGTTCTTTGCCTGAAGACTACACAGTGTTCACCAAGGAGGGTTGGGATTCAAAGACAGCCCATGTGTCTGGGTAAGTTTGGGCTGTTTTGTGGGAGAGACAATACCTGAAATTCAGTACATGAGTGACTCACTCAGTGTGAGGCACTTTTTCATCAGAACCTTTAATAATATGGAGACTAAACAGTGAAGAAGAAATTTTTCTGCCTGAGGACAGTTCATTCTATGCATGACAAGAAAGAGCAAGGATGAGAAGGCTCATGACAGTGTGCCTAGCCCCCAAACACCACAGGGAAAGAAACCCTCATCTCACCAGAGAGAGGGGCCTTGTAAGGAAGCTGCACAGGAGTCTCTGGACCAGGACTCCAGCTTCCAGCCTAGGTAGGGAAGGATGAACATTGCTATTTGCTGCCCACATTAAACCATTACTCAGAGCATGTCTAGGGAAGGGAGGAAAAGCATCCAGGATACTGATGTCTGCTTCACTAAGGACTTCTGTTGTATCAGTGTTTTCATTTGTACTCATAGCTGACTCAGTATTCGAACAAGCATTACTGTCACTGTCATAAGAAACATCATGGCAGCACTCTGTCCTCTAATTCTCTACTTCTGTGCCTGTTTTTTACCTTTATGTGTGCTTGTGTCTGCAGGTTTATATCATAGGTAAGAAATAACTTAGAGAGGACACTGAATGCTGTCCCATATCTTCCCTACCAAAGAACACATTGTTATAAGAGTCAGGGTGATTTTATATTCATACTTTGTTAATGAGATGACCTCACCACATGGACAGCCTTCTACTTTACTGGGACAGTGTGCTCAGCACAGTGTGGGAAAGCATGGTTATTCCTTTTGCTACACTCAGACAGAGAAGAAGAAGCTGGACAGAGGTGTGATTGCGCCTCTATTACCTTATAAAATACATCATTGCCAAGGAAAAGGTTGTGGTGTTGATGGGGGAACCCTGTGTCTATGGGGGTGGACTGGATTTCAGTAGGAATTACTGGTATGCTGTGAGGTTTGAGCTGTGGAGGGAGACATACAAGCAGGATATCTGGGAATATGGCCTAATTAAACATCACTGTGTTATACTGGGAAGTGGAAAATGAAAAAGGGTATGAGGAACAATGTGTTTTTGAGATGCTTTTTTTTGATACAGGCTTTCTCTGAGTAGCTTTGGAACCTGTCTTGAAACTAGCTCCTGTAGACCAGGCTGGCCTCAAACTCACAAAGATCCACCTGTCTCTGCCTCCTGGATACTGGGATTAAAGGCGTGAGCCACCACAACCCAGCCAAGGTGCCCTTTAACAAGACCTGTGCCATAGCAGTAGAAATAATTTATCTATTATGATGTCTACTGAGGAACTTGCCAAACAAGGATTCATGGAGATGATACCCACAACTCACCAGAGAATGAGGTCAAGGGATGACAACACCCAATGTAACACCAACTGGTGCAGAATGAACCCTGTTGTGGTTCTCCAAGTCCTGGTCATCTGTCAGCTATGGCAGCCCACAGTGTCCAGGGCATGTGGGAAATGCTTCACAGACTCCTACTGTAGGAGTTCTGAAGGGACTTTGATTCTTCCCATCATTAATCTTATCATTTCTAACTAAGGATTGTGCCACTACAACTGAAGTTAGACACAGAATATGAAACAGAACTAAAACCATCTTTCTAACCCCAAACCCTGCCACTATTCACATTTATATTTAAATGGTATGTTATACTATGTATGGTCTGTATATATATGTATATGTATATATATATATATATATATATATGGGTATGTGCCTTCAGGTATTATAAGCATTCAAGTAGGTGTAGCAGCAAAGACCTGACTAATGGTGACAGGGGCTCAATGCAGTTCTTGAGGTATCCTGTTCTAACACACAGGAATCCTGGTAGAAGCCAAAAGAGCAGTGACTACAAGCCTGTTTGCAGGGTGCCATGCCACACAAAATATCCAGGACAGGAACCTATATAGTGGGAAGAAAAGGTCTAGAGATGACCTGGTCTAGGACTCAAGAGTAGAAACTACAGAAGGTTAATGATCAACGGCATACAGCAACAACTTGTGACAATCCCTCAGGGGCCACATACAGCACAAGGAAGACAGGAAGTGCTTCACTGGAACCTTCTCTTAGGCTTCCCCAGATGTGAACTTTCCTGAAAACAACCATATTTATTCAGGCCCTAGGCCTTCACTGCTGGGCCATAGACAGTGATGTCACACTCTCAATATTGACTTTTTTACACTTGTACTTTTATTTAAGAAACTTGTGTTACTATGTCTCTTATCTGTGCATGAATCTCTACATAGATGTTCATTGTGAGGGTACTATGTTAGTTCTTTGTTCCTACTAGTCTACACCTGTACTTTCTGAGAAAAGGTGAAATCAGCTGAGGCAGCCTCTACCTATCTCAGGACTTCTGGTTCCAACTTCAATAGGAGGAAGCTTTCTGATGGAGGAGGGTCATCTGTCTATGTGTTACTTTCATTGGTTAAT
>LOJH01046135.1:0-13460 GCA_001685095.1 Ellobius talpinus
AAAAAAAAACAATTCTCCTGACTGCTGGCTCATAGAAATGCTTCATAATAAAATCCTGGGGAAACCAAAATCTAGGAGTTAAACATCCTTATTCCTCACACCCCAAAGTGTCCCCAAACCCCACACTGACACGGTGCTATAAGCAGAAAGAGCCACGGCTTGAAACACTAAACATTGTATAAAATAGCCTTTAGGGTGTGTGAGACAGAAGAATTCTATCGTCTGTGTGAGTCCCACCTTCAACATATCTCACTATATTTATGCAGAGATTCCAAAATGGAAGCATCTGCCATCTAAGACACTTCTCATTCCACACTTCTCAGAGTATCCAGGCTGTAATGAGCAAAGGGTTGGGTCTCCAGTATGGAGGCCTGTCCTGCTCGGCGTGGAGCCTTCCTCTGGGCCAGTGAGCCCAACTGTGTGGCATAGCCCCTTCAGAAAATATCCCTACCATGTGTGTGTGTGTGTGTGTGTGTGTGTGCGCGTGCGTGCGTGCGTTTGTGCATGGCAGGGCAGGGGAGAAAAACGACTAAACTCAGAGTCTTGACAATATCAGACAAATGCTCTACTCCTGAACTATATCCCCAGCTCACTCTCTGGGTTATTTCTGAAAAACACACTTCCTTATTCGGTATGTGTGAGTATACATATGTGTGTGAACATCAGCACATCTCACACGGTACAAGTTTGGAGGACAGGACAAGGATGTGGTCAATTCTCTTCCTTCATCATGCAAATCCCAGGGATGGAACACTGGTGTCAGGCTTTCAAAATAAGCACCTTTACTCACTGAGCCATCTTGTCACTTGTGTATGCCCCCATTCCCTAAGCCCTCCTTTCCCTTTCTGTTTTGAGACACGTTCTTTTCAGTAAGTAGCCCAGGCTGGCCTCGAACTCATCCTGTAGCCCACTGAGGCCTTAAGTTTGTGATCCTCTTCCTCAGTTTCCAAAGTGGCTGGAGTTGCAGGAATAAAGCACCATGCCAGGCTCAAACTGGAACATCTCTTTTTTTAAAAAAGACTCTATGGATGAATGGTTTTGGAGTCAGAGACTGCCCCCTCGTGGTCATGAGCGGCTAGTTCATGGTCATTTTTTTAAAAATGAGGCCTGGCTGAGAAATACTTTAGAATATTAACCCAGGTGGATTTTTCCTTCACCACACTTCCCATTTCCCTCTCCTATGCTTCAAGTAAGTAGTCATCTCAAAGAAAGTGGGCGGCTGAGCAAAACGTAAATACAACCTGCAGGTCCATTCTGACTCCATGTTCAAATACCCACAAGCTTAGGAGGTTTGAGGAACAGTGCATATTAAAGAGTGTGCTTTATAGACACGGTGCCTGGGAAAACATAGAAGTCAGTTTTAACTTGGCAAGAGAATGGAGAGTCTGCCTGTGTAGTGGAAGGAGAGCTGAGGAAGATGCTCTGACCATCTTAGGGAACCGGCAAGGCCTCAGGTTGTGATGCCTGTCTAGGCAAAGAGGCCTCACTTAGCTCCTATTGTAACAGAAAATTCCAGAATATGCTTGAAAAATAGTGAAAACACAATGCCTAATGATGTAATGACTTGGATATCAAGTGAATTGATAAAAAAAACAAACTCTAGACTCTCATTTCTGACGGTATGGAGAGGAAGCCTCACTTAGCAAGCAAAACACCACCCCAAATCCCTTTCACTGCATGTCTCAGTGTACCCTTGTGGAAAGGGCTCAGCAAGCCCAGCTCATATCATTTTTCTCACTCCTTTACCCCATCTAGGTAACAGTCATACTGTAAGAGGCTTACCTCCGTCCTGGCTCCAGTGAGGACCTTCAAAATGCCCCACTGGAGTTCCCATGGTACCATTACAAAATTACCACATAACAGTCTGTGCCCACCTCTCCTGACAGCCCATGAGACCCTTCAAGGCAGAGACCAAAGTTCATGCATTCTTGGCTCCTTCATGAATGAACGGGTGGATAGATGAATAAATGAATCCCTGGAGAGCTATCTCACCTGCCTACCGATAGCAACAGCAAACACCTAACTACTTCCCCATCTCCCACCGCATCCCTTAGGCACAATGTGTGCCCAGGTACCCAGGTAGCCTCTCAGGTCTTTGAGTCTCATCCTACCGTATTGACCTTAGAAGGAGAACAGACACCCTCATGGAATTCCAGAAAAGGATCCCCACGCCTTTGCTTTTGTTTTTATTTCTCCTTCTTTTTACTCTTCCCATCTTGCTAAGGGTCCTCATGTAGACAGATACCTCGTGGATGTGATTATATGCACGGGATCAAGTCGGCCAAAATCCCAGCCTGGAAGACAGCTGGCCTCATGAAACCCCACCTCTAGCTGAAGAGATACTGGCGATTGATGGCTCTGCAGGAGGGACAGTCATTGTCCTCTAGGGATGTGACCTCTGAGAGGCTACTGATGCTTCGGGATGTGGCATTACAGCCATGCACATACAGGCAGCACAAAGCGGACTCGGTGGGTTGTTGTTTGGTTCTTTAAGAGCCCCTGAAGTTGAGAGAAAAAAGTAGGGGTGGGGCTATGGGGAGAAACTGAGTGGGTAGGAATGGACTGAATTTAATAAAAGCACATTAAACACTTGTATAAAAATTTCAAATTAAAAGAAAATGGGGCTGTACTTAACTTTGTATACTAACTTAAATTTAATTTTAAAAAAGAATACAGTCATAATGTATGAGATGGGAATGTCAGTTTTCTGTTCATAAGAAGATATGAATCAAAAGAGGTTGAATAATATATCATTATCTGCATAGGGACCCAGGTTAACTCCAGGCTCATCACGTGACTCTGATCTAGTCCTACGACACGGTGCTGCCTTTTCGCATAAGGTGACAGGGCACAACAATGCCAACATGGTTTCCTATGTTTCTAGAAGTACCACTGCTCCGTGTCTTTGCATCGTCCAGAGAGCAAGGGGGTCATGGGTTCAAGGGGTGAACCCTGGTCCCTTGATCACTTGCTATTGACACTGGCTGAGACCCCGAGGACCGTCTGTGTGCTCAACTGTCTTAGAAGACTCAGAGCGTGAGATAAAATATCTGCTGAATCCAACTTCAGAAGACACCAATGCAATGTGAGGCCTCCCGTCTAACAGCATCCTCGATGGTATTCTGATTCCACAAATGTGTAGTGATGTCAGCCTTAGCAGAGGCTGGAGATGGGTTGTGAACCAAAAAAGGACCAGTCTTCCCTTCTTGGGCTAAGGCAGAAAGAAATCAAACCCAACACTCTAACTGTCCAAGTTCAGTTCACTCTGCCATGAGCCACTAAGGCATGGAAAGGTAGGGGGTTAAAACCAGTTGAGCCCTGCAGAAGAGTTAAATGCCAGGAGAAGAAAACATGGCAAAGACCACCACACACAGGGCTACCAGATAGAGAATTCCTGGAAAGACTAGGGCTGGACAGTAATATCACGGTGTCAGATTTGGGTGTTCTGAAGAAGTTAGAAAACCCACTGGTGGGGTTCGGGAGAAGAACTGGCCATATTTCCATTCTGATCATGGCCTACAGAAGTGCGTGGACAATCTGAGTATCAGTAGCCAGGGGAGATAGAAAACCCTGTAGTCAGGGAGAGGCTGGACTTCTGAACAGCGTGTGACACCCAGGTCTGATATCAGTGTCCCAGGCTGGTGGCCAGTGGAAAGTTCTAACCCTATAAATGTTTCTAGGGTTTGTATGAGGTGAGAAATAAGGCCTCTTCTGGTGCAGAACTGCTGAGAAGACCCCAGGCACCCTTTAACTCTAGTATTAGAATCAATAAATAAGGCCATGCTGGGCACAGCCTGTGCCTGGCCTGTGAAAGAGAGATTAACAGGGCACAGTGACACAGCGGCCCAGATGTGAAGCCCTCTCTGCCTGGGACATTGATCAAGCTGTGCAGCTTTGTCAAGCCTGAATCTCTCCTTGCCTGTGAGGGCAACCCTAGTCCACTGAGCAATCTCACAGCCCCACAATTAAAAGGAAGACACAGACACTACTGAAATGCTTGCTGCTATTTAATTAATATTAGCATGGCCCTAATGATGGAAAATTCCATCCTGAACTTTAAGGGTGCCCCATCTTTTCTACCTTCCATTACTGAATTGGATTTTGGTCCCCAAAATCTTAAGTTCGAGCCTGCATTCTGACACCTGTGACCATGACCTTATATGGCTATAGGGTCTTTACAGATATGCTCAAGTAAGAATGAGGTCATACTAGGTTGGGGTGGGCTGCAGTCCAGTAGCTGGCATCCTAACTCAGCAGAGGCGGAGTAAAGAACACATGAGCAATAGAGCCAAAGAACCCCAAGACCATTAGCAACTAGCAGAAGCGTGGACCGGAGTCCATAGGAGCCCTGTATAAGGAATAAAACTTCTGATCCTGGGCCCAGGCCTCCCACCTTCAGGACTCTGCAAGAACAAAAGTCTGTGTTACTTTGTTGCCGTGACTCTAGAAAACAAATGTCACAGCTGTATCCCAGGACCGCCTGATAAGCTTAAAAGGATCCTGTACCCTCAAATCATCACCGAGACTCCCCAAGGAATTCCCCTAAGAGCTACCGTCGCTAACCCAGAAAGGAAATAAATGGGGTGATCGAGCAAAGGAGCCAAAGTGAGCTAAAACAGTAACTTAGTACATATAGGAGGGTGCTTTCGAGTCAAATGGACCTCGCCTGGGAAGTGAGTGCGGACGTCTGCTGAACCTGGTTCCTGATGGGTAGAAGGATACTGCTTACCTCCTTAGGGTACTGCGGTATTTCAACAAGATGTTGCCTGTAAGCACTTTCACATAATGATGAACACATTACATAATATTCAAAAGCCCTGTGCATGACAGCCACCGTTTTGGTACCACTGATGGTGAGAAGTCTGAGAAGTATCATTTTTCTATCTCAGTTGTCACAGTCATAAAATGAACAGAATAGATACTTGGTTAAGACAATCTGCAATCTAAACACACTATAAATGTGGCTGCCCATGGTAACCGTTTTGAACCACTAGGGGGCAGCAGAGCCTCAGTTTTCCTCCCTCGGGCACGGGAGGCTAGATAAATCAAGGTGAGGTCTAGGGACAGGCTTCCTCTGGACTTATTGCCAAAGACCGGCCTCTGTGCCCCACCCCCTACCCCAAAGCATCCCACTAGGAGACAACTGCCTCCTCCCTTGGCTTCTCCTTGAAAGAAAAGGCCTCTTGCTGAAACCACTGTCTCTAAGAACTCACTGGGCATCCGATAAGGAGTTAAATTTCACAGGGATACTTTTCAACTTTTATATGGTTTAGGCAAACCCCTGGCAAGCCAGGGCTCAGTACATCAGTGCTACTAAACCATTTGGGGGGGCCTCGGAGACAGGCCAAGGCACAAAATCAAACCCATCATGGCGAAATGATGACGCCTCGTTTATACAAATTAGTTACATAAGCCTGGGAGACATAATTCCTTCAAACTTTCATGCCGTTGTGTCTAGTTTTGCCCCGGTTTTACCATGACAAGTGGGTAAGCACCTGCCACCCCAGCCCGGATTAATTCTTATGTAGCTTGCGCATCATGAACAATCGCTACAGAAGGGCAGATAGACCTCCTTTCCGCGCCCCATGCCACTCCACCCCTCAGCAAACTGGACCGTTTCTCCTTCTTATGCAATGGTTCAGATACACAATAAGTATGCAGAATATTAGAGTGACCAGCACAACTTCTACCAGGTTAAAAAAATATTTAATTACATAGAAGGCCTCGTGGAGTTCCCTAAAAGGCATAGTCCTTCCCTTCCCCTTTAAGACATAAATTCTTCCAAATTTGGACTTGGTCATCAAGACTCTATGTTCCATTGGAAAAGTCTGGGGAAGGAAGCGATTATGCCTTCTTGGCTATCTGAATAAGGGCACAGGGACTGCACAGAGAGACACAGGGAGGACCAATAGGAGACAGAAGGCAGACCTTGTAAAATCCCAAGTCCTTTGTGTGTCCTCAATACAAGGGAACCATAGATGTTTGAGACAGTGCGGAGATGTGTGAGGATTATCTTGATTTTATCATTACATATTATACATGTGTCAAAATACACAATGACCACAAATATATACAATTATCATATTCCAATTGCACATTCTATTTTTTAAAAAGAAAGAATGCTGGGGGGCTGGGTTACAGCAACTGAGGCCAGCATAAGGTGCTGAGAACGTGGCATTGAGGGGCCACAGTCTGAGGATTTCACCGTGGAAAGGGGCCACACTGGGGGTGGGGGCAAAGCAGCAGCATCATGCCCCTCCATGCACCTGTAGCCTGCTGTATACTCTCCTCCCCTCCCTGACTGATCGAGGAACTCGGGGGCTCCCAGCACCAGAGCAGCGCCTCGGGGTCACCTACCGACAACAATGAGGACCTCCCTTTCAATGTGAGCCTGGATGTAGATGCGGCCCCGGCGTTCCGTGTGGTCAGTGCCACAGAGGCTGGGGACATTCATCACGCAGCGCTTGTGGACGTTCATCATACAGGCTGTGAGGGAAGAGAGGGCAGGCATGGCTCAGGCTGGTTAGGGCGGCCCAGGGTGGCCCAGGCTAGGGGTTTCAGGCATCAGCTGTAGCTGGGCCAATTGATACCTTCCTGTCCCCCCCCACATTAGAGCCAGTAGCCCCTAGCAGAGAACAAACCATCTTGCCCAACATCAAATCAAAAGGACTTCTCCCAATCTTTCTCACAACCCTGACGGATGAAAGAAATTGAACTTGGTCATCCTCCTTGAAGGCCAAGGGTACAGCCTGCAGCAGGTGCCTCTGTACTTCTGTACCCCAGTGGTTCTGAAGCCCCAACTCGAATGCCCAGTGTACCACTCCCATGAGGGAAGATATGCAGGCGGTCATGTGGAGGACACAGCCACACCCACCCTGGTTGCGCCCACAGGAATGTTTACACAGTGTCGTCAAGCTGCCCCATGTTTAACATCAGCCAGAACCCAGACTTAAAGTGTGACATCTCCTAATTTTAAAATATTGACATGCAATAGTCTGAGTTCCATGGAAAGGAGGCGCAGCAGGGAGATGACTTATGGGAAGTGTTCTGCAAGGGAATGAGCTAATCCACGTTGTTATAGAGGGCAGAGCTCAGTACAGGGCGGTGGGTAATAGTCCTACCCAGGGGTCCGGAGGACACAGTGCAGATTCAGACCCTAAGCCATTGGGATAGAAGCCTTTCCTATAGCATTTCCCCACGGGCAGACATGTGCTTACTGTCACTCCCAGGAGATCAAGTACTTACTGTCACATTTCATCCCCTGGTGGATGAGTCCATACAGCAGCGATCCACAGTGGTCACAAAAGGTGGGGCTGGAATAGGTGTGGATCTTAAACTTGTGTTTGCTCCGGGGATCCTAAGACCAAGAGAAACAGACAAAAGAGGCCACTGTCAGTGAGGAGAGCCGAGCACTAACCCTGCATTGAATGCCACTGGAGAACTTATCAAGGACTGAACTGGGTCCTGCATGGTTGGAGCACTGCGCACAGACTCAGAACCAGACAAGTGGTGTCAGAAGGATGAGTACATTGTAAGACAGACAATCAGTCAAACCCCATCCCCAAAAGGCATTCACAAGCCCAACCTGCAAATCCCAGCATTCAATAGCCCCCCTGCTCCTCTCTCCTCCCATCTCTTTATTCTCCGAATGAGCTTCTGGAGTGATCTAAGCCCAAGTCTAACCACAAAGCATTCCCACTTACAGGTCATTTGACAGTTCCTCATCCCCTAGGGAACACACTTCAAAGTCCAGAAGACAGTCTGCGAACTGTGGCCGAGAGGGCGGGCCTTCCACCCCTCCTGCTCACAGTAGACCTCTTGAATTGTAGCGGAGGACATGCTGCGCCATAGACACCAGGCTGCCACCTTCCCTTGTAGCTTGGTGTGGCCATCGAACCAATGGGAAGTATAAACTTCTGGATCATTGCATTAAAAGGAGCACAGCTGTGTCCCCTGCCTCTCTTTCCCCTCCACACTGGCTGGAAGGTGAGGAGAGGTAAGTGATGACCTTGAACTCAAACTTGGAGCCAGCCTGAGAAGAACAAGGGCAGCCTAACAGCCTTGGGGTTTGTCCTTTGGGGTTGATACTCAGAGAAAAATATCATTTCTGTCTCATTCAGGTCACCATATCGGGAGGCCTGCATATCTATTAATGTTTATTGATTACAGCAGCTAACATGGTCCCTTAACTGATGAGCATGGACAACCTGGCAGTGTGATGTAGAGGAGGCAGGGCCGGACATCAAAGCATAACCCAGCCCAGTTCTTCTGTGATTTCACCTCTTTCTGCTTCAGCTTCCTTGTCCATAAAATGTATATAATGATAGCATTCAGGCTATCATTACAGCATGAGACCGCTGGAGAGAATAAGTGGATTAACCCGTGTGGAGAGCGGAGCACCTGGCGCACAGTAAGCCGTGAGCGTGAGCATCGCGCTCCCATTACCGCTCCTCCACCGAGTGCATTCATACACACACAAGGTGCATGGTGTGTCCTCCGTGCCCAGGATGCATTCCCACACCCCCATGACCTCCCGCGCTCTCTGCTCCGCATGTCCTTCCTTCCTCACAGGCCCTCTTTGCAAACCCAGAGCAAAGCTGTTTGATCCTGAAGTTAATTCCACTCTGGGGCTGACAGGACACCTAGCAGTGGCAGTCTGTTGTCCCTCTCTACCTCCAGCCGTTCATCTAGTCACATGATTCACTGCTGCAGGGGCAGGTGCATCCTTAAAATTTATATGCTACTCACAGACAGAATGTGAATAAGTAAGCAAATAAATATAAGAAGTAGGCATTGTTTTCCAAGTAGGAAGTAGCTTGTCTACAGAGATGCTTCTAACTTAAAAACTAACCCATGCACCTATTCAAATCTGAAAAAGAAACTAAAATTGGCGATATCAAGATACCAGTGCTGGTGAGAACATGCTGGACATTTTCCTACAGTTAGCAGGGTTGGGTGCGCTATGGGATGGGTTTGACGGTTACCTTCAAAGCTGAGCACTCCCTCATCATAGATGACCTTCCTCTGAGTCCCAGCTGAAACGAAAGCGTATCTATTAAAGAAAATCTATATGTGGCTGGGCAGTGGTGGTGCACGTCTTTAATCCCAGCACTTGGGAGGCAGAGGCAGGCTGATCTCTGTGAGTTTGAGGCCAGCCTGGTCTACAAAGAAATTTCTAGGATGGCCAAGGCTACACTGTGAAACCCTGTCTCAAAAAGCAAAAACAAAACAAGAGAGGAAAAAGAAAAGTGAAGTTACACAGTCACTCTGTTCACAAGGGCTCAACACCCAGAAATGACCTCAAATGTCCTCCAGTGTGTGAACTGGGAAGGGATGATGCACCTTTGCTTTTGGTCCCTTCTGGACTTTTTCATAGACTGACCTTGAAACAGTCAAGTTGTGGGTTTCAGTTGGGGTTTGACTTTCCTAAGCCTACCTTGTGTATAAAGCAAGGCTCCCCAGGGCTTCACGAGCTCTATTTTAGACTTTAAAGCAAATCTCGATGGACCAGGCTCGCATACTATTCTGAGCATAAGGGATGAACCACTGACCACCAAAATTCGTGACTCTCAGGAGCTATGTGAAGGAAGAGACAGCAGGCACAGTGTCCATGCCACATAATCCTGTTTATATGATGTTCTAGAAAAAGCAAAACCAAGGAGACAAAACAGAGATCAGTGTTTATTAAGAGCCCTGTGCAGGGAGAGGGCTGGGCAGCATTTGGGAACATAGTTTAGTGAAAGGGAACTGTCTCTATACCAACTGGGTGGGTTTATTGTGTGTAATAACATGATTCTGCAGCATGAAAAAAATGTGCCTTGGGGCTGGGGAGATGTCTCGGTGGGTGAAGCAGTTGCCACACAAGCCTGAGGACTGGAAATCACATGCCAGCGCTCATAGAAGCCAGTGGATATAGCAGCCCCTCTATAATGCCAGTCCCCCTAAGGCAGCAACAGGGGATCGCTGAAGCAAGTGGCCAGCTAACCTAGGCAGCACTGGTGAGCTCTCTTCACTGAGAGGATCGACCATGTCTCCATACACAGGTAGAGAGAGATAGAAAAAGACACTGGACATCAGCCTCCGGCCTCTCTTAAGTACACGGTCATGTGTGCCCCCACACACATGCAAACATCTGTGCATACATAAAAATGAATTTTAAAAGGTTCTCTCAAATTTCCTCAGCCATGGATGTTTCTGGGCCCTGTATCTCCGTAATGAGTTACAGGGTTTTTTGGGTGATGTTACAACCCTTTGTCATGATTGGCCCTTATGGGAGTCCTGAATGGCTGAGTCTGAAAGGCGGTGTCCACTCTGCTCTGAGCAGAGGAACCAGCAGAGCCCAGATCAGGCTCAAAGACCCCAGCAGTCACCTATACCACTCAACATCTTAGATGTTACTCTAGTAACAAACTCAGGGTTGGGAAATCACCGTGTGAAAACTAACATCACAATTGGGGGATTGTCTCCATTCCCAGGCAAAGAGACTTTGCCGCACACTGAGTTCCCTCTCTACTGTAGAACACTTCCCAGTGTGCCCTCTGGAGCATCTCCCTTAAAAATGGAAAAGGGGTGCTTCAAACCCAACCCCAAAGCAACCCCTATGCATGAGCAGTATCAGCCTGTGGGCTTCTCTCAAAAAACGACACTATCTAACCTGTAAAGAGGGGGGAAAGCTGACCGGTGACTGGTCCTGTCCCAGAGGGCGGAGCATGTGCATAGGACTAACAGGCAAGCTGCCATCACAGCCCTCTCTCAGGAGGCTGCTGGGCCCAGACCCCACTCTGGCCCTAATAAAGCTAGTGTGAGCAATTGAGGTGAGCTAAACTCCAAAGGAAAGGACAAGTTATCTCCTTTCTCTTGGTTCTTGAGGTCCTTTCTGGGCTTTCTGATGTGTTGACCTCATAATGGTCAGGACTTCAGTTCCAGTTAGGGTTTGACTTTCCTTAGATCTTATGTATAACACAGGAGTCCCCACGGGCTTCCTCAGCTCTGGGGGGGGGCGAATCTCAACTAATCATGGATCGCTCCAGTGTGTATACTGGGGTGCTTCCGTCTCTGTCTCTGGTCCCTCACGACATGCCACATTCAGGGTGTTCTTTGCTCCCATTTTAGCAATAACAAGATGGACCCAGATTGAAGAGTAACTTCGTGTGAGCTAGTGCGTGAGCATGCGTGCGTGAGTGTATGCGTGCGTGTGTGTGTGTGTGTGTGTGTGTGCATGCATAGGTGTGCACATACATGGGTGTGCTTCTGCAGACCAGTCATCAATGTGAGATATCTCCCTGGATCACTCTTCACATTCTACTCTGAGGCAATGTATCTGTCCTGGTTAGCTTTTGTCAATTATACAAACCAGAGTTATCTGGAAAGAGGAACCTCAAATGAGAAAAGGTCCCTATCAGATTGCCTGGAGGCAGGTCTGTGGGGCGTTTTCTTCATTTATGATTGATAGTGGGGGATTCAGTTCACTTTGGGCAATGCCACCACTCCTAGGCAAGAGGTCCTGAGATGTATAAGAAAGTAGGCTGAGCTGGGCATGGGAATCAGGCCTGTTAGCATCATCCCTTCATGGCCTCTGCTTCAGTTCTTGCCTCCAGGTGCCTGCCATGAGTTCCTGCCCTGACTCCCCTTGATGATGGACTCCAATCCCCAGAGTGAAATAAACCCCCTTCAAATTACTTTTGGTCATGGTCTTTATTACAGCAATAGAAAACAAACTAAGACAATCCCTCACTGAACCTGGAGCTTTCTTATTCGGCTAGATTGACTGTCTAGCAAGTCTAAGGACCTTCCCATTCCTATCCCCCACCATTGAGACTGTAGTCACGCACTGCTGTGTCCAGCTTCTGCTGAGAATCAAACTTGGGTCCTTACCTATGAACAGTTAGCCCCATGGTAACTTCTAAGTCAGCCAGGTGATGGGTTCACAAGGCAAAGCTTTGCTTTCTTCAGAACCCAATTTCAATTCCTTACTACTTGACCTTTCAGATAAAGCTAAAATGGTACTCTGTTCATTCATGTACCTGGCCAAGTTAGCAACAGACTAGGTTGTCCTTAGCCCTTCAGGAGTCAGCTGTGAGCAAAGACAGAATGCTCACTGTCACAAAAGGTGACTTTTGTGAATGTGATTCCAAAGAGAAATTTAAAAAGAAACAAACAAACCTGCTTTGCCCTCCCAAATATCCCCCAACACAGTGTTTTGATCTCTGAATTGTAATTGCATGTTTAAATTGCATTTCACCCACGCTTAACTGCAAGCAACATAGGAGAATTGCTCACAATCCCTACCATATCCCCAAGGCATGTATTACACTTGACATGTACAAGGTATTCAATAAACGTTTAGTCATTGAGAGTTATCGTTCACTGAGCACAACATGTGCCAGCAAGAACTCTCAGGGATTTATCATTTGACCCTCATCACTAGAGATATACGTCGCTTGCTACCCACATTTTAGAGTTGAGGAAACTGGGGGACTACTTGGTAAAGTGGTTTGCCCAGGACTTCCCAGCCTCCATGAGCAAAGCATTTTGTCTATTGGTTGGCACATGGCAAGAAGTGGATGAGTTACCATGGCAGTGGTGAGGCTGCAGTCATCTCTGTCAACTACAGCCAAGCGCATGCTCCTTTAGGAAAACGGCCTGCAGAGGGTTGTGACAAATGACTTAGAGCCAGACAGAGCACATGAAAGCCAGTTAGGCCAACTGTGGAGAATAGTTCACTTCTTTATGGTTTCTTTTCTTTTTGAGACAGGTATTTATAGAGCCCAGGCTGGCCTCAAACGTGCTATAAAGTCAAGGATGATCCTGAGCTTCTGATACTCTTGTCTTCATCTTTCAAGCACTGGGGATTATAGGTATGTATTAACATGCCTGGTTCATGTGTTGCTGAAGATGGAGTCCAGAGCATCATGCATGTTAGGCGAGCATTCTACCAATTGAGCTGCATCCCTAGCCCTCTCCATGGTTTTAAAGAATCATTTATGCATTTATGTTGCATGTGGATGGGTGGGTATGTGGACCTCAGAGGACAGTTTTTGGAGCAGTCCTTGCCTCCATTCACCATGTGGGTTCCAGGGATGAATCAAGTCACCAAACCTGACAGCAAGTGGCACTATCTGCTGATCCATCTCACCAGACCCTTCATAGTCTCTTTGAAGGTTTGAGGCACCTTTGATCTCAACCTCTTGCCTTAGCTTCCACCAGGATTCACAGAGTTAGGTACCAGCTCCCCCTCCCACCCAGCCCCAGACTGTATAGACAAGCTGTGGCATCTTGTGATCCTTTCTATCCTCCTCCCTCCTGCCAAGTGACACCATTTTGGCATTAAACTACACTCACAGGCTCAGGAGAACCTTCCAGGATGTCTGTCCAGTGTAGTGAAAGGGGAGCAGGCCTGCTTTTGCCCCACCTGGCTCCCGCACGGCTAGCTTATACCCTGAAATAACAACACACAAATT
>LOJH01046136.1:2088-13460 GCA_001685095.1 Ellobius talpinus
CTCTCTCTCTCTCTCTCTCTCTCTCTCTCTCTCTCTCTCTCTCTCTCTATTTGGATTTCTCACCTGGCTTTACTCTGCTAAGTCATTAACCCAGATAACTTTATTCATCAACCAATAAAAACAACACATATACAGAAGGACATCCTGCATCAGGAAAGAAAACAAGTTTGCACTGATGAGCAAGTCACCAGTGTGGTCTCCCTAGGGGCAGGGGTGGCTCTGGGACACAAGGTGATAAATAAATGCCTCCCTTGCCTGAAGGTAAGAAGTGGGGGAGATTTGGTCACTGACAGGAACCAGGTCTGAGGACTGTGAACTCAAAGGGCTTCTGGTATGATTCAGGTACTGGCAAGGGCCCTCCTGATGGCTGGGGAGAGCCCAAGGCAGAGACCCTCAGACCCAGTCCCCAGAATCTGGAAGTCATGGCTTATGCGTATGGGGGGGGCCTGCTACCGTAGACAAGTTCTTGCTGAAAACGAACCGTGAAAGCCCAGCCATAAGCACCTTCAGTCAGTGTTTACTTGTAGAAGGAAAACTTTCTCCCAGGTTGCCACTCTACCTGCTCCTCCACAGTGGGTTTGAGCTGAGGAGAAAGCTGACTCTGCTTTCTGGAAGTGTGCCTGGAAAGGTCCCGGAGGCTTGCCTGAGCTAAGCTCTGTGGCCCTTTGCTCCCTGCCTCCTTAGCATCTTTTCTTGGCAGGCTGCCCAGGCTGGAAAGGAGGTGGCCATGGTGCCTCTCCTAAGGTGGGTTTTGGACAAGGTTGGGAGGGAAGCTGCCAACATTCCGATGCCCAACATCTTCCTCTCCCCCTCACCCTGTCCTGAATACCTTCATCTTTTCAATTTCCACCTCTATCTAGAACATTCTCTCTGCCAGGCAGCCGAGCATGGACAGGATCTCCACTGATGGGTTTTGGTGGTTTGTGACTTGGAAAGTGTTGTGTGTCAATGGCTACAATCCATCTGCTGGGGTAGCACAGATGAAGCCTCGCATCGGTGACATGTTCAACTCCCCTGTGGGGGCCTCAGAAACCCTCTGCCTAATTCTCTAGTTCCTACCTTGTCTAACTGTAACCTGGGAGTTGCAGTCTTCAAGGACCCCAGCTGGCCTGTCCCTTCCTCCTCACTTTGAAGGGAGGACTTCTCAGGGTAACCCCCAACCCTTCTGTCCTGGCCCTCTGGACAGCTTCCCTAGTTTCAGAATCTTTATAAATATCATGCATGGCCACTTTTCTTTCTTCACTGCTGTGTGGGACTCTGGCCATCTGCTGAGTACCTTGCAGGGTCCTATGCAGACCTGTGTCTGGCATACAGACTTCCATCCTCTGACCTGAGCTTGAGTCAGGGGTTTAGAGCTCTGTCTTTACTGGGGCCATGGTATGAGTGGGGAATGCCAGAAATACTCATGAGGAGAGGCTGGGCATGTAATCAGTTGGCAGAGTAATTGCTTATTGTGCCTGAAGCGCCGGGTTTGATCCCTAACATAGCTTGGTGGCACACACCTGTACTCGCAGCACTTGGGATATGGGAGGAGGAGGTGCAGGAGTCATCCTTGGCTACATAGAGTTCGAGTTCAGCCTGAGGGCAGGGAGGATTTCATTGCATACATTTGGAATACTCAGATTCCTTGGCACAGAGACCAGTTTTGACCTTCACGGAGGTCCAGTGTGGTCTGAGAGACAGGCGGTCCTGAAGAGTGGAGACATAAGATGCATTTGGGTGATGGCCAATGCTGTGGGGAGAAAGAGAAGGATGGCTTAACAAAGGATGACAGACCCTGGGGAGCTGCACTGGGTGCAGAGGGGGCAGAAAAGGCTCTCTAGGAGCCTGAGGGGGTGGAAGGAGCTGGCCCAGGCAGGGAGGATGGCCACTCAGACAGTGGGAAGGGAATCGCAGCGTGCTATTGACCTGAGATCACAAGAGCATGTTCCTCTTTAAGGAATGTTGAGCAGATGGAGATGTCATGCCTGGGTCAGTCCTGCAAATGTCCTCACTCAGCAGATCACGGGTGTGGGGCAGGAAAGGACTCACCAGTCCTGGTTGGGATTCTTGCTCCTAATCCTTTTAGAACCTTTATTTTCTTGTTTATGAAAGTCTTAAGAAAACATAAAATTCCCAGCCCTGTTCCTGGCTGGCACTCAGTAGGTATATGTCACATATGGCCATTACTCTGCACTCACTCCAGACAAGGATACAATTATGGCGTTGTCCTTAGGGCACCTTGGCTCTAAGGAAGCATGGCTGTGTGTGGCTTCGCTATTGAAACCCCCCTTCCATCTACCTGTCACGCTGCTTGCTTTATTTAGACTTGGTTCGAAATATCTTTCAGTAGTTCCTGAAGCACACGGCTTTGCGGTCTTAGGAGGAAACACAGTGGTGGGCCACAGACTCAGAACCCCTCTAAGTCCAAACAGAAGGTTTATGGGTAGACAACCATGTCCCAGAATTCTGTGTTCACTTGACAATGACCCATGAGGCTTGGTCTCCTGGGATACTAGATCAGGACACTGTAGTCAGCCTTGAGTAAATTAGTGGTGACCTAGAGTTAGTGACGTTCAAAAGGACATTTCTTGGTAGGTCTTGCCAAGATATTCATTTCAAAGAAAGTCCTGGCTCCTTCACACTGCCTTTCCCGGTGGCCATGTGCCTTCCATGGAAGGGCAGAGTTACACAATGGGTTTTCTAAGTAGATTTAGATCCTGTCACAACCTTGTCCAACTTAGGGAAACTGTTCTAGGCATGAGGCCATGGGCCTGTGTGAAGAGAGCAGGTGGCACGCATCTGCTGGGAAATGACTGGAGTGGTCTCCTGGCTCAATGACACCGACTTTGGAGGCCCTGGATAGCTGTGGTGTGATAGAAATATGGGAGACCTTCATGACTGTATGTATGTGTGTATGTGGAGGTCAGAGGTCAATCACTTCCCACCTTGTTTTTGAGGCAGGGTCTCTCACTAAACCTGGTGCTCATCCATGTATTCAGATTGGCTGGCCATCAACCTCCAGGGGTCCACATGTCTCTGTCTTCTGAATGCGGAAATTACAGGCAAGCAACGCCATGCCAGGCTTTTATGTGGGGTGCGTGTATCAAACTCAGCTCTTTGCTCAAGCTCTTTGCCAAAAATATCTCTGCAGCCCCTTTATCTCGGTGTCTTCAGATCATCCTAGGGGCAGTTGGAGCTGTACTTCGGGGATGAGGGAGACTCGGGTTTGTAGAGCTGCAGGGGGCTGGGTACGTTGTATCCAATGCCCCATTTGTCAAACGGGAAAAGTGATGCCCTAGAGTTGCCTGTGCAGCCCAGTGAAAGGTTTCCATTAGGGCAGTGGTTCTCAACCTGTGGGTCGCAACCCCTTTGGGGTTGAATGACCCTTTCACAGGAGTCCCATATCAGACATCCCACATCTCAGATATTTACATTATGATTCCTAACAGTAGCAAAATTACAGTTATGAAGCAGCGATGAAAACACTTTTCTGGTTGGGGTCACCACAACACAAGGAACTGTATTAAGGGTTATAACATTAGAAAGGTTGAGAACCATACATCAGGGCCTCTGACAGTTGTAGAATTATCAGGGAGAGAAAGTGCCTGTAGCATGGAATATGCTTGAACCTGGAAGGCTGAGACAGGAGGCTAGGCGTCTGGGGGACTTCCCATCAAAGGTTGAGAAGGCTGTATGTTCAAGTTCACTCTTTACCTGGCCTGGGAGCCCTGGCCTTCCCCACCTTGCCCTGCACTCTCCTTGGGCCAATGGTTACAATGTCTGTAAGTCATCCTTGAGTCTCAGCTCCAGGCTGGTTCCTGTCCCCTTCCCAAATCATCCATCAGTACTTTACCCTTAAGGGTGTGGGACTAGGAGGTGGGACCTTGGAGATCTGATTAGTTTAGAGGTGGAGCTTGTGAGTGGATCAGAGTCTTTACAAGATGCTCAAGAGGCCAGAATCCTTCCTTCCACAGTCTGAGGTCTCCTGAGAAGACACCCCCCACCCCACCCTCTGCGTATACCAAGAAGCAGGCATAGCCAGGTGGCCTCTGCTGGACAGGGATCTTATGTTTTGGGCTGTGAGGAATAGCTTTCTGTTGTTTCCAGCACCTGCCCATGGTGTTCTGTCAGGATGATGAAGGCAGATTTCTCCTTCTTAGACACTTTACTGTGTCTAAATGTGCTTGAAATGCAGCGTCCTTGGGGGAGCAGGCAGTGATAAGACCCTTGTGTGTCTTTATGGAGCAGGTGACAGGAAGCCTGTGCTCCCTCCTGCTGTACCAGCACCTCTCTGGTGCCTCCTGCTTGTCTGTGTGCCACCCAGGGAGAACTTCAGGATAATAGAAGCAAAATGTTGCTGCAAACAGGAGCTGGCTGGGAGAGGTAGTTCCAGTTAAAGATTTACGCCTGGGGGCTATGCTTCCTGGCAGAAAGCTGGGAAGCCAGAGCAGCAGAGAGGAAAGTGCAGTCCCAGGGCGGAGACTCCCAGGGGACCAGCAGGAAGGCCCTGGGGCTGGCTTCGGACATTACTCTGGTTCTGGTTTCTGAGCGTTTTGTTTGTTTATAAATACTCACAAGCGCTTCCAGCAGACTCAGTAGACACTGAGAACAGAGCCAGGGGTCACATCAGGCTGGTGCCTGCCATCCAGCACCTCAGCTGTGGGTGGGGGTGGGGGGGACACAGCAATGAGAGGAGGCTTAAATAATGCGATGACTGCAGTTAGGGCTCGCTCAGCAAGGCCCAAGGGCGGCACTGGGCAGTCCAGACTCAGTTTATCTGCTGACTTCATTTCACTTTCCACAGACTCGGGACAGGCATCCACTCAGCTATTCACATGAGACAACCTGAGTCATCTGCATACCTCTCTCAGCCTCACTGAGTCCTCTGGCAAGCCAGGTCACCTGACCAGCTCAAGCTCCCTGCAGGAAGCCTGCTTCTAGTCACCTCCAATCTGTCCGTAGTATCTCCCAGCCTCTGCCTCTCATCCACCCTCATTAACCCTTTTATCCAGAGGAAGGTATAATCTAAAGACAACCACCAGGCCCAGAAATTCTTTTTTGTTATTGCTGTTTTGGTTTGTTCTGGTTTTTCAAGACAGGGTTTCTCTTGGCTGTCCTAGAACTAACTCTGTAGACTGGGCTGGCATCAAACTCACAGAGTTTGTCTGCCTCTGCCTCCGGAGAGCTGGGATTAAAGGAATGGCCACCACCGCCCCACAGACTCAGAAATTCTCTTACGAATGTTCTCCAGCTTCCTGGTGCTTTCAGGAGGCGATCCAACCTCCGGTTCCGGAGGAGACCAGTTCTCACTGGCCTGACAGATCTCTCCCATGGTACTGGAACACCCACTGGCCTCTCTTAGATGACAGAGTTGAACTACTTACTTCAGAGCCTTTGCGCCTGCTGCTACCTGGATGAGCTCTTTCCCCAGGCTTCACTCATCCTTTCTTATTTTCAGGGCTCAGCCTAAATGTCACCTGCTCAGAGTCAGGGAAGACCCCAGCCACCCACCTTCCTTTCTCTCCACCAGATGTACCTCAGCTCTGCTTCCCTTTGTCAACCCGTGTACCATGTTCCTTTGTCTGCTGGCCAGCTGGCTCTTTCCCTCTCAAGTGCAGGAACCCTGTCTAGGTCTGCAGCATGGATGCATTTCATGCTATGCCAATGCATTTCATGCTATGCCATGATAAGGCGCTGTGGCCGAACAGCAGGCCATGTCCCCTCGCCTCACTGTCCTGGAAGATGAGAAAGTGGGAAGGCTCTAGGAAGAGTGAGAGAAAGTATGACTCCAGAGAGGCCCACACTCAACTATGGCCATATCCCTCAGTATCTGTAGGGATACATCCAGCAGGAGAGTCCTTCCTTTACCAGCCATCCAGGCTCTAATCTCTACCCTAAAGCCGGTGGAGCAGATGGTACTGGGCCAGGCAAAAGTGAGTTCAGCCAGCCTCCCAATATTTAGCTTTAGGCCAGCTGTTGCTTCACTTTGGGCCTCTGTCCTGTGAAAGGGGAGTGGTGGCTGGATGAGGCATGGTGTCTGGCCCTGTGCTGTGGCCCAGCCTGGACCCAGTGCCTATGGGAAAGGACTGCAGTTGCCCAGGTCAGAAGCTACATGCAGCTGATGCCAAGGCTTCCAGCAAAGGCCTATATGAGGTTTCCTGCCGGCCCAGCCAGGCAGCTGGTGTCTGGGAATGGAGGCAGGCAAGGCAGGAAGCGGAATCTGGGTCACCAGCCCTGTTCCCTGGCTGGCTCTGCCTCCCTCTGAGACTGGAAGGTCATTCAGGCCAGGACCAGGGACTATTCTGATTTGTGGGAAGCAAGCAGGGAAAAGCCCAGAGGCCTAGCCAATTTTCCCAAACCAGCCCAAGTCACCTATGCAGAGAACAGGATCAAGAGAGCCCAGGTTCAAGGCTGCTGGTAGAAGCCCTGCAGGCAGTGGAAACAGGGCAAGGTGGGAAGCAGGTGCTTTGGGCAAGCGAGGCTTTTCCTTGCAGCAACTTTCACAGACTCTTCTTCCTCCAGCTCCTGCAGGGAATTTCCAGAATCTGGAAGAGTCTCTGTGGAAGCTCAGGGGTCAGATCGGTAACCCTTCCTCCATCCCTTGCCAATGAAAGGAAACAGGATGGGTGAATTCCCTGACAAGTGGCCTCCCTTGCAGTTTTTTGCAATGTGAGTCCCTTTCACAAGGAAGTCTCCTCCCTTTTTTTAGGGACAGGAGGATGTAACGGTAATTTATACTAAAGTACAAACAACTCCCTTCTGACTTGCTCTGAGCATTTGGCTGTGAAGTTTTGGAGCCCTGGGCTGTATTTTTACTACTCGTACAGTTCCAGTGACAGGCACCGAGTCCGGCCTGGGTCAATATCAGCAAAGATGGTGGCTAAGCAACAGTAAATGATGGCAAACAATTTCTTGTTTTTGTTTGTTTGTTTGACACAGGGTCTCTCTACGTATCCTAGAACTCACTCTGTAGGCCAGGCTGACCTTGAACTCATAGATATTCTCCTGCCTCTGCCTTCTTAATGCCCTACTTGGTAAATCATTTACAGTGGTGTCTGCTGAGTTCTTTAAACCTCATCTAACCTCATGCTGCAGGGCGAACACTGTTTTATCCCTGTTTATAGAGAAGAAAACCAAGCTCATGGAAGTCATGGAAGGCAGCCTCACTCCACAGCGCACAGGGGTCCACAGCAAGCCAGGTGTTCCGTGCACCCTCTCTGAAGCAACAGACTCTGCCTTCTTTGGTTCAGTGTTGAGGTCCCATTTTCCATCATCTTCCTTGGCTCCTTGGCCTGGTATCATCCTTTGGATTAGGTGCAGAGCAGTCTGTGCTGCTCCCTGGGTGCTCCCTTCCAACCTCTGTCTACAAGTCTGCTGCCTTCCTAGCCTCCTGTACAGCCCAGAGCTCTCATGAAGGAGAAGCTGCCCTGGCCAGACATACAAAAGCAAAGCCACAGCCTCGAGTCTCATCCCCAAACACCATGTTCTCACTCTCCCTTCCAAAACTCTCCCATGTTGCCCCAGCCTTAGGGCACCAGTTCCGGTGGGTTCCTGTGTGCTCTGAGTGCCTCTTCTTGGCTGCTGGGTTGAGAAGACAGGCCACCAAGATAGGCTTTCATCTGGGTTGAGGACTAGGCAGAGCGCACGAGCTCACAGTTCCTGCACCTCCCTGCTTCCCTTTCTTGTACTGTCTTCTGTCTCCTCTCCCTCATCTCTCTCCTCCTTTCTCCTTCAATCTGTTTCCTTCCCTGCCTCTGATCTGGGTCCATGAGGGGCCTGTTCCTTCTCAGAAAGCCTCCAGATGCCTGGTGCCCAGACAGTTCTGCCATCAGGATACCCTGAGGACGTTAGCCAGGCCTGGCTACTAGTATTGTTCTGGGGAGAGGGTCCTGGGTTTCTGACTGGGTGACCGACAGCTCTCGGGGCTTCTGTTTCTCCTTCTGGCCTGGTCCCAGTAGTGGAATCAAGGCTAGCCCGTGGGAATGGAGCCAGTAACTACAAGAAGGAGCTGGAGCCATGGATTGATCACTGGGGTTTGGGGTACAGAGACAACTCCCATGTGACCGGCCTAGCTCCAGTTCTAGGAGCAGCAACCTCCCTGTAAATGACTGAGTGACCGTATGAAAAACAGACTGGTATCCTAGCTGGCTGTCTCACGTCCATACAACCTTCAGCTGCCTGAACCTCAGGATCCTCTTGGGGAAAACGGTGAATACAGTCCCGGCCATCATCCCTTCAGGGCAACTTGGAAGGCTAGCTAGGCCCCAGTGTGCCTAGGTGGTGAGGGAGGATGCTTGCGTGATTTTGGTGGGTGTCTGGGTGATGCCAGTGGTATATGGGTAAGGGTGGAAGTAGGGATCTAGCTGAGACCACTTTGGAGTAGAAGATGGGCCTGTGGGGTGCAGGGTTTGTATCAGGACTTTAATACACACAGAGATACCTGGGCGAGGCCTGTATATAGTCAAGCTCCTCTTCCTCCTTGTCCCTATCCATATCTTAGGAGTGGCTGTCACAGGCACTCCTAAGGTGTGACCAAAGACTGACCTCTATGGTGAGTCAAACTCCAGCTTCTCCTGGATCTGGTCTAAGGTCAGAGGTGTTATGGTTTTTGTCTCTTTAAGAGGCAAGCCACGCCCACTCCTGGCGCCTTTGCCCTCCTCCCCCGCCATCTTGGATCTGTCTGTTCTTTCTCTCTGCGCACGTCTCACTCTGTGCCCCTCTCTGTCCCTCTCCTCTTCTCTCTTCCCTTTCTCTCTCTCTCTCTCCTTTCTTTCCCCCTTCTTTAAGTAATAAATATCCAATTCTATTCTGTACGATGTGTCTATGTGCCTTCTACCCGCCGCCTGCTCACACCCGTCCACCTCAGCGCTGCATGGCTGGACCGGGACCCGCCACCAGCCGCTCGAGATCTTGAATCAGCCCCGGCCCGCCATGCACCAGCTACCGAACTAGCTCTGCGGGCCCACCAGGGATCTTTAAGCATTTTTAAAAAGAGGCGACCCCAAAGTGTCAGACCAACTGTAGCAGGTAGCCTGCAGGAGCTGTGAGGGTAACTCAGCCCTGGACTCAGGCCACCTCAGTTCTGTCTTCTCCTGGTTGTGTGGCTTTGGACGAGTCTCTTGACTTCTCTGAGCCTCCTTTAACTGAGCCGTTGGTGATATTGCCTCTCACCGATGCTGGAGTCAAAGGAGATGAAAAGCCTGGCAGGAGAAGGTGCTGGGTATAGATGGTGGGCGATCTGCTCCCCAGGCGTTGGGAACCAATCCATACGCAGGCTCCCCCCTCCACTGCCTCTCTTCCGGCCCAGACTTGGCCAGATGGTGGGAGCTGGGGAATGCAGCCGAGCCACACGCTGGTCTATTTTGAGAGGCCTCCTGTTTCCTTTCCTGCCTGGGGCCATGTGGTGGCCATGGGTCTCTGCGACAGGATGGGCTCAGCAAAACTGCCCTTCCCTTCCCCGTGGTCTGAACCCTATGGGCCACCATATCCTGGCTCCCAGCTCAGGCACTACAACCCCACTCAGCCTAGATGAGGGTCAGGGACCCAAAGGAGGTGGATCAGGCACGGATCTTAGCTCAATTAGCAGAAATGGCAGGTAGCAAGGCCTTTGTAGTCCTGGCTCAGCACCCTAGCACCAGGCGGTAGTTAGCCCTATGGAAATGAAGGCAGCCAATGCCTGAGCAGGAGCCATTTGCATTCGCTGCCCGCTTTGTTTCAAGTTTCACCTAGCTCCGCAGAGAAACCAGACCACGCAGAACGCTGGCTTCCCTGGAGGTCAGGGTCATGCTGTCCCCTGGCTTGCAGTCTGAATTCCAGTCCAGAAGGAGAAACAGAAGCCCCAAGAATTGTCTGCTACCCAGCCAGAAACCCAGATGGCTTTCTTGCCTGTCTGCCTCCCTTACCCCTCTCTGCAGGAATTCTGACCCTAGCATGCCTGACTTGGAGTCCCCACCTCTGTCTGTGCTAGGCTGTGGCCTTTTCCTTATGTGCCTCAGTTTACCCATCTGTAAAAGAGAGATGAGGATCATTGGAGCTGCCGCGTTCCTGCAGGTGAAAGCTGAGGTGGGCTCTCTCTGCCCTCCGGTCCTAGTTTGTCCCCACCATCCTAGCGGATGACCTCTGAGGGAGTCACTTAATTCTGGGATGCCTGAGAGAGAGACACAAGTTGGGCGCCTACTGAGGGCTTGCTTACTGCTTCCAATATGGTACATGGTTGCTGTGTCCTCTGAAGGGCTGAGCATTGTGTCCTTTCATGGCAGAAGGGACAGATGGAAAGGGGGCCTGAGATGCTGTTAGTACTAGTGTTATCAGTACCACCAGTTAGGGTCTGAATATTTAAAGACATGAGCTCATGGGGCCACACCCATCAAACTGCAGCACAGCCCGGCAGCCTCTTCCCCAGATGCCAGCCACTGATACAGACAGCGGAGGCTTCATCTCCTGAAGACCCTGTTTTATAACATTGTGATATTGGTGACTAAATTTCAGTGTGTGTGCTGAGATACATCTGATGGCCAACCTCAGGTTACTCAGGCGAAAAGTGCGATTAAGGTAACATATTCATATTCCACTGGAAGAGAGAGGCCCTGCCCTGATGTCCCAGCTGCTACCTCATCGGGAATGACCTGAGTATCACTACTGTCTGGTATTATAGAATGTATCGGTTGGCCTGGGCTTCAGGAATGAGATCACAGAATGAGGAACGGTTCTAATACAGCAGAAGTTAAATGGAATCCACAGCAGAGGCTGTGTCCCGAGACTTCCTGCACATCTGGTCAGGCAGCTGTGCGTGGAACCGTTGCCGGAAGCCTGCCTCTCTCTGTCTCATGGCTGCACCACAACCAAGGCTCTTGCCCATCTCTGAGGAGAGGCAGAAAGAGCAAGTGGAATTGTGGAGGACGAACGCAGCTCCTAAAGCCTGGGATCTGGGCCCTACATGCCTACACAAGCCTCGCTGGCTAATACACACAACCTGGAAAATGGTGCCGGGTAAGGAGGCCATGCACTGGGGTTTGTGGAGATCACCTGTATTAATTACTTTTGCATATCCATGCCTAAAATATCCCAGAGAACAAATCAAGGGAGGAAAGACTTACTCTGATACTCCAGTCCCACTCCTTGCTGCTGTCGTTTCTGGGGGCACCGTGAGAGGGAGCATAGTGATTGGGCAGGTATGGAGGTGCCAGGTGTGGTCCTCATAGCAGTGGCAAAGCCTAGTGGGAGGTCAGGACCGGGGCCACGTGTGCATTCTAAAGCACCAGTGACACACTTCCTCCAGTCACACCCCACCTCTTAAAATTTCGGATCACTTTCTGTGTTACTTTTCTGTGGCTGTATTAAATATATATATATATATATATATATATATATATATATATATATATATATAT